>JAVJIF010009394.1:110000-172499 GCA_038442645.1 Agave tequilana
CAACTCCCTCTCTCTCTCTATGTGTGTGTAGATATACACTTATATATATATATATATATATATATATTATATATATATATAGAGAGAGAGAGAGAGAGAGAGAGAGAGAGATGTAAATCAGCTGACACAGGAGGCAACTCCTCCTATGTCGCACTCAAAAATCATATTTTCCGAATGAATTTTCAAGATCCGATCACACATTATCATCTTCATATTCTATGATATATAGATATAAAAAATCAAGTGATTTGAAGTTTGTTTACTACATTTTTTTGGGTTCAAACATTAACGGTTTTTAACAATAGAACAAAATAGAACGTTGGATCACATGAGTAAACGAACTTCAAATCACTTGATTTTTTATATGTGTATATCTTAGAATATGAAGATGATAATGTACGGTCGGATCTTGAAAATTTATTCGGGAAATATGATTTTTGAGTGCGACATAGGACGAATTTGTCTCCTGTGTCAGCTGATTTACATTTCTCTCATATATATATATATATATATATATATATTATATATATATAATAATTTTCATCTTTTCTTTCTCAGATAGAGTCACCCTCATTAATTAAAGAATTTTCTCTAAACCACAGAGGGGATGTAGCGTGTAGACGAGTCATTTCATGTTTTTTGTTATTATCTTTCTTATTGACCATTAACTACACTAATAAATATTCTAATTTTGATATAAAGATTGATCCACTAAAGACGAAATTATTAATTATGAAAGAGAAGTTGTAAAGAAAATGTAAGTTGCAAATAAAGCAACAACTGTGCATATGTGTCAAAAATTAATAGTGCATACATTTCTTATAAATCACAAAAAATTATACAATTTTTATTTTAAGTGCACATGCATTTGCATGCTTTAGAACTTAGAAAACTAGGATCATTAATTAAAGAATCTCTCTCTCTCTCTCTCTCTCTCTCTCTCTCACACATGTTTTTCCCGAGTACTTGAACACAAGACCGGTCCTAGAAAATTCAATGTTCTGAGCAAAATTTTAAATTGTCTCTAAACACAATAATCATATTTATGCACACGACACATCTGTTCTCAGGGCTGATTTTGAATTGGAGAGTAGAGCATCTGAAGCTAACAAATAGGGGGAAAAAAAAAACAAATAGAGGTACTTCATTCAAAACAAACACCTTCAATAGCTTCAATTTGTACAATTGAGTGGTGAGAGAAGAAAAAAAAACAAAGTTGTGAATTATTCAAAGAAAATTTCCATCGAACAAGGGCATGAATTGACTATCGATTTTGAACAATCAAGTTTGGGTTTTGAGCTCAAATAAACTATTGATGAAATATTACCCAAAATTAATGACAAAGTTTCACATAATGAACTATAGAAAAATATACAAATGAGGTAAAAATTAGATCATAGCCTTAACAAATAACAATTTCAAGTAAATGAAAACAAAAAGGGAGAGCAGGAATGAGCAGCACGAACGCCCTGTAAGCAGAGACGACATGGGTAGAGATCGTTGCAGCACTGGTGACGATGACGGCGACAGGGGGTCCATGTCAGAGACAGCATGGACGGGGATATCGGCAGAGGATGAGGATGAGGATGAGGAGTGATGGAGGAAGTGATTGAGTCCTTCTCTTTCCTTTTTCATTTCTATGTTTAATTAAGAAGAAACCGAGCAACGAAGACGAAGAGTCACCCGAGACATTTGTAATCAAAAGGAATGAAAAGATGGGTAGTAGAAAGGAGTGATAAAATTTTAGCTGTAAGAAAAATGCTGGTCTATTTTTTCTCCATTTCTTTATTCTGCGGACCCAAATTCATATAGGTAGCTAAAGGAATGAGAAAAAAATTGGCCTCATGGGTTGGGCCTGCGCTTGTGCCCTGGTCGCTCTGGTCCAGGGCAGCCCTGCTTGAACAAATAATTTGTACACACTATTCTGTGATTAATAATATTTAGTTTAAGTTTAGGTATTATAAAAATAATATACAATTGGCCCCCTTCAATGTGCAATTCTTGGCTCCATTTCGGCTGAATGGAGGTTGATTTTTGCAAATAAAATCTTGGGAGGTTTATTTTTGTGAATAAAAAAAATTTGATTCTTTTTCAAAAAAATTACTCTTAGATTCATGTCCAGATTTGCTTAAGAGTTATATGGCCAAACTTTGCTTTCAGCTGCATGTTGAGGAGATAAAATGTCAGTTTTCTTAACCAGAACATTTTAAGCTTTGATTATTATCTAAGCTACTGCCTAGGAATTGTTGTATGTCTCCAATCGCATGTCCCAATCCGGCATTTTTTATGTCTTGGGCATGTGCAGAATTGTTGATAGGTCACAGATTCACCCGGATCCGAGTGATTGGGGTCTTTATCTCGTGTCTGGACTCTCTAGCGGGGGCAATTGTTGTTGAGTCACTAAATACTAGACCTGATGTCAGTTTTGGAGCGGAGGTTTCAGCTCCGGGCCCGTTTTTTTTTTTTTTTTTTTTTCCCTTTTTATGATTCTGATTCTTAAACTGTTTCTATTCATTAAATATTAATTTTATAAAAAGCTTTTTAGAGATTTTTATACAGAACTTTGTAGAGAATTTTAATGTGTAGAATTGGAGAAATGTGGTGCTATTTATAGATTACAAAATCTATTGAAATATTTAGTTTAAAACTTTAAAAATTAAAAAAATAATCCACCCAGCCTCAGGCCATAAAAGGGGATTTTCTTATATATGCCCCCCAATCTTTCCACACACAGAGAGAGAGAGAGAGGGGAGAGAGAGAGAGAGAGAGAGAGAGAGAGAGAGAGAGAGGACAACGCGTCGAAGACAACCAAGAGTGCGCCGATGGATCTAGTTTTTTTTGGGATTTCTAAGAGAGCGAAAGTTTGAGCTAAAGAACAAGAGTCAGACAGAGAGAAGAGAAAGACAAGTTGGGGGTAAATGTGTAATTTCAATTCAAAACTGTTCAATTTTTTACGGTAGCTGGCGGTGTGGGCTTTTTTTGTCAAAATAAAGATTTTGGTGTATATTTTAGAAATATTAAGCTTTAGAAGGTAATTTTAAGAATAGAGAAGATTTGGGGTATATAAAAGAAAACCCTCAAAAAAAATATTCGGTTCGAGAGTCGGAAACTGTTGGTTCTTAAAAAGAAACCAACACCGGATTGGCTAGGGCTCGATTCCGATTCGGTTGGAACCAGGTAACCGTGGGTTCGCTCTTGTTTCGATTTTCGTTCCACGATTTCGATTCAGTTCACCGATTTGAACCGAAATTGTGGTTAGGTCTACTAAATACTATTTTGTTAGAGGAAAAACAAAATACTATTTAAATTATACTTACAACTAAACTTAAAGGTATAGGCGGCTATTCATGGGGATGAACCCACACACTTTTACAACATAGATTATAATCAGGAAATGAACCCGAGACTACTCACAGCGCACTCTCACCTCTTTACTAGTTAGATCTTATTGGTTCTCACGTGCTGGTCTAATAGCTATAAATATTGTAGTACAATAAATATTTTCTATTTTTAGTATTGAATAAATTTAGGTTAAAACTTACCTACAAACAATTGTGGTATTCGTCTCTCCGTATATAAATCATTTCTTGGTTTTCAACACAGTTAGAGCATTAATACCTTATTCCGGCATGACATGACTTGATACGTATTGAAATCGAACGATGTTTAATGCCTTATCAAATACTTCACTGTAACTGTGTGATTACTTGATATCCTGTCTGCATCATGGGTGAAAGGAGATGCTGCAAGTTTGATCAAGGGAAGAAGACTGTGGTGGAGATTGGAGAGCAAGCAGTCATTCATGGGCCCCCTGCTTGCAACCGATAGAATCCACAGGTGCACGGTGCATGGCTTCACGACCCTTGCCCCATGCCTGCGGTTATTTTTTTCTGGCCCCCGGTTCTCTCGCCTCCGACCATTGGTTGGCTCCTCTCTCCTGTTCCCAGAAAAAAAAAAAGAATCTCTTTAAGTACCCACCCATCAACAATCGATAAGAATCTCTAATTACTTGTTCCCTCCTCTCCATTTTCTTTTTTTCTTTTTTCTTTTTTCCCAACAGTAGAGGTGGGGGCGGAGAGAGCGAGATTGAGTGTTGATGTCGAGGATTTGTTAGAGCTTGAAGGTGAAGATTTGGGTGGAACCTGAAGAGGAGAAGGAGGGCCCACTTCATGTTCATCACCCATCTTCATCTTCATCTTCGTCTCTCCCCTCCATTTTCTCTCTGCCAGATCTCTCATCTGCAACTCTCCCTCTCAGCCCCCATTTCCTCTCTTATTTCCTTTTTCTTTTTTTTCTTTTGGGTGTTTGTTGCACCCAATTCTGTAAAGAATCTCTTCTTCACAAATATTGAGATTTGGTGATCTGGGTTGTCTGAATCTATAGCTATTTCTCGGTGTGAGAAAGAAGAGAGAAGACCCAGTACCCATTTCTAGGTGTTGTATTGTGTCGCGTTTCTCCAAGCAACAGGTGGTCTCTCTCTCTCTCTATCCATTACAGGCCACCTTGTTGCTTGGAGCTTTTCGCGTTGTTTATTACCCACTCACGATTCTTGCCCTCTCCTTTTGATTCGAAGAATCCGGCTTTGAAGCCATTAGTGGGTTTCATCGCGTCAGCAGCACCCATTTAAGTCGATCAAAGATTGGGGGATCATTCTTTGCTCGATCCGCATTTTTGTTTACCCTGATTTATAAAAAAAAGTTGCTGCTGTTGCCTTTTCCAGCAATTGGGTCATTTATATGATTTGTTGATGTTTGTGTGGAGCAGCAATTGATCCTTGTTTCCTCTCCTATTATCTAATGTTTTTCTTCCTTATATCTATCCTTCCCTTCTTCCTTCTCCTCTCCAAGTCTCTCCCCCTGCAGCCCCTCCCTTCATGGCCGGGGCCAGTGAGGTGAGGTTGCTCTCCCTCTTGTTCTGGCAGGAGTTCTTGTGCTTTGTTTTGCACTTCGCGAAGAATTTCAAGGAGGCCATTTCTCGAATCCTTAGGTTTATTGATGAAAATGTCTTCGAAGAGGAAGTGTGCATCTAGAGTGGAGAATGCAGTGGACTCGATCGAGATGTCGGTTTTGGATCTGCCAGACTTGGCCTTGGAGTGCATTCTGGGGAAGCTGCCGCCCGCGGAGCTGTGCAACATGGCTGTGTTTGCAGCTCACTGAGGGATTTGTGCAGGAGCGATTACCTGTGGGAGAAGCATATGAGAGAGAAATGGGGGAGAGTGATAGGCCAAGCGGCGCGAAGGGAGTGGGAATGGTACTTGGCAGCAAGGAGAAGTTCCTCTAGTGGCGGTGGCGGTGGCGTCGTCGAGAGCAAAGGGAAACAAAGGAGATGGATGGCATCTCTCTCTTGTGTCTGGCCTCTTTTGTGGATTAAATCTAGGCTTGAGAGCAGTAGCAGGCTTAGGTGCTCTTTGCCGAATGACTCCATCATGTCTTGGTATCTCTCCCTTGAGAGTGGCAAGTTTGGTTCCCGGCTCAGGTCTACAATCGCGAGGTATTGACATGAAGTTTTTGCATTCTGTTTTTGCCAATTGACATAATTGAATACATCAACTTGTATCTCATTTCATCAGAGATCTGATGCTTATCATGGCTAGGGATCATAATCTGAAATGCTTGTTCAATATGCTAGCAATTAGTTTATGCCTGTGCTTGATGCTGAATTAATTTCATAATTCTGTTTTCTATAATGTTTTTAGACCTTTAGAGAATATGGATCCTTATTTCTTAGGATTTCATGTATGCATGCATGCTCTTCTTTGTTTTGCAGAGAAGGTACTAATAGCTTTGATGCTTCTTTTTGCAGAATGGACATGTGGGATTTATGTTGTCCTGTTATGATGCTGAACTTTCTTATGATTGCCACACCGGCACCTTTCAAGCAAGGTATGTGTATTAGCCTATTGGAAATGCAATTACTGTCTCATTTCTGCTAATTTAACTTATTTTACTTGAAATAAAGTTTAGGTTTGTTATCCGGGGAACAATCTTATATCATATAAATCTTCCAGAAGTTTTGGAATAATATTTATGAAAAACATTTAAATCAATTCATCATTTATTCCTTGACTGTATGAAAGTGAATTGGGCATCCATGCTTAATTGCAATAATGTGGCGCCTTTAGGTACCCGCCTCATGGGCGAAGAACAGTAATGGCTGAGGAGGGAGTTCAGTGGGACAGAATAAGAGCACCACCGATCGATACTCCTGCACATGATCTTCATGCCTCTGATTGTTTGCATGATCTACGCCCGGGCAATCACATTGAGATTCAGTGGAGAAGGAACAAAGAATTCCCTTATGGTAGGTAATCCTAAGCATCACTTGCCGATTCCTAGTTTCAGAAATTCTTTTGTAATGCTTTTATGGTACCTTCTTTATTATTTCCAAATTTTTGGTTTCTTTTGTTTTAATCTAAAAGAGTTCATATTCTTAGAGTTAAGAAGTGATATAGCATCAGAGAAGATGCTTTTGTAATTAGCCATAGTATCATTTATATATGAGCTAAGGTCCAGGCAAATTTGTTTGCCACTCTTGATGGACCTGTGAAGTTGCAAAAAGTTATGGAAATGGGAATCACTAGAGATGGAGCTTAATCATGTCTGGTTTTCTTTGGTAGGGTGGTGGTATGGAATTGTAGGACACCTGGAGCCATGTGATGGGAGCGAACATTTCTGCCGCTGTCATCAAAGTGGTAAGGATCTCTAGTGCTGTAACTAAGTGTCATTTTCCTATCTAAAATTCAGTAATGTGCATTGCCCGAATTGCATTCAGCAGTAGTTATTTTTAATTGTGGAACCAGTGGTAAATTTCAGGGTGTTCTGCAAGCTTGGAAATTTTGTTAATTTTTAGAGAGACACCATAAAATGGAATCAGATATTATTAACAGAGTTATTCTCATTATCTTTTCTTACTGCCTCTCCTTAATCTGCTGAGTGGTTTTTTTTCCCCTTCCCCCCTTAAAAACTTGAATAAATTCTAAGCTTGTTGACACAGAATCTAAATGATAGCCTCTGATACCAATCCTAATTTCCTCTTTTATACCCTTGTCTGAGTCACAAAGTAGTAGTGTAATATACATCACATCTTATCAGCTGACGGGGTGTTATCAAGCTTGGTGAACGAAATGCCATACTTCCAGTTTTACTTGCATATGGCTATCATGTCTGTGTCATTTTATGTTCTTCTCTGCAAAATTAGCGAATGTGCTTGCTTTCGTCTTTTACTTGCATGGGGATATCATGTCTCTGTATTACTCTAAAAGTTATTTCTGTATTCAATAAGCCTTCCACCACTGTACGATATAGAAATTTTGGTGCCTTGAACATATGGTTTTTCGTAAAGGCTTCATTCATAATTCCGTACTCTGATGGAACTAACTACTAGCTCATTTGCTAGGATAGAGAAAATAATCAGCATAGCTGTTGAACTATGGCTTTTGTTATCTAGCTTGGTGAACGAAAATACCATTCTTTGAAACTGAACTTTCTTATTCTTTGTATTATATTTATCAAGTGTTAAACGTTATCTGAAATCTGTTATTTTATTTTATTTAAAGATTGTAATGAGCACATTTCTATCATTCATATAATTGTATATTATTAGGTCTGATATATACAGTTAACTTGCACGAGGTCAAATTTCAGCTCCTTTCCTACATGAGGTCTTATATATGCTCAGCAAACTAGCAAATATCCCTGCTTCCAGTTTTTACTTGCACATGGATATCTTGTTTGTATGCCATTTTATATGCTTCTCTACACCATATTAGATACAACAAATTAGGTGATTCCCTTGGTTCCATTTTTACTTGCATGGGGATATCATGTTTCTGTGCAACTTTTATACTTATATCTGTATTCAATTAACTCTTACACTGTTACACAACATAGAGATTTTGGTGCCTTGAACCTGTGGTTTTCCTAGAGGACTTCATTCATTAACAGAGTACTCTGATGGAACTAATACTCATCTTATATGTGAGGACAGAGAGAATTAACTAGTAACTTCTTGATTTTGAAAAAAATAATAATAACAAGTGTAGCTATCAAATTGTGGGTTTTTTCTACAATTATGACAGCCTATTAGAAGTTCAAAACCAAAGTGGAGGAGTTTAGTCTAGTTATTTAAAATGCCTTGGGTTAATACTTAATACTGGCAACACTTGTACTTTCAGCTGTAATTTCTTTCTTTAAAATTATATCAGTTAGCTAGTATTCTAATTCTAATGAACTCCTTGAGTTATACAGTTTATTTTTTTACCTGCAAATTGTGGCTTGCAGATACTGTTGTGTTAGAGTTCAATCAGTATACTCCAGGTTCAAGATGGAGGCGAACAACCATTAGTCGGAAGGATCACAGGGAAGAAGGCAATGAGACGGACGGATTCTATGGAGGAATCAGGAAACTCTATACCAAGGATGAGACAGAGAAATGGAAGCAGCTTTGGCCAGTTGAGGTTTTGGAGTGACCATTTTCTTAAAAATTCATTCCTGAGCACATCTCTTGCTCAAGGAGCCAAGGTTCAAGAGCGGGCAATTGTGACCCCCTGACCCTTTATAAATTCATTGTACTACATATAATGATGATATAGATATACGTATGGCTTGTGTATGCCCAAATGTTTCACCTCTCCTGAAATGTATTATACGAGAAATGTATTATGTACACATAGAGTCCACGTCCATGTGCGGTCTTAAAGAATTGAATACTCTTTTGCCTTTCTAAGAACTAGCAAGTCCCCCCCCCCCCCCCCCCCCCCCCCCCCCCCCCCCCCCCCCCCCCCCCCCACCTCGTTAGCGGGGGTTGAGGCAAATTGTTGAACTCATTAGTTTAATTGAATTTTTGAAAGGTTAAAAATAACTATATAGATATTTATATTTATTTAGTAACACTCATAGTTATGCAATTAATCAAATTGTCTATGTTGTAATAAATTATGTTAATAAATAAATCATATTATTCTTCATGTTAAGTAAATATTTTGTTATGTAAAATATGTATTTCAAATAAATAAATTATATATTTTATAATACATACCTGCGTATGTATTTATGTATTTTTCTGGGAATATGTATGCATGAACAATATTGATAAATAAAATTTACAGATAATTTTTTTATTTAAAAATATTTTTGGTCAGAGATATTGCTATAAAATATTTGTGATGTGTGTAAGTTTGTAATGTTTCTATTCTGTAATACTAATTAATTATAATAATTTTAATAATAACAATAATAACTTATAATTATTCTTAATATTTTTAGCCCACACATGTGAGCTCGGCCCACTCTCTGTTGCCTCTGTTTTCCTCTCATTTTCTTTGAATCAAGCTCAAGAGGCCCAGCCTAATTCCTTTATTTCTTTTCTATTTCTCTTTTTCTTTTCCCTCATTCTCTCTCTTCTTAAGTTTTTCCCGTTGCTGCTAATCAAACTTCTGCACGTGCACTTCACTCCACCTCCATCCTCCCCTCTTTATATATTTATATATATATATATATATATATATATATATATATATATATATATAATATATATATATATATATATATATATATTAGGGAAAAGTGTTCCTAGTAGGTCTCCTTAGATTGTAACCTAGGGAGACGGCTTAAAATTCTAACATCCCGATCTTATTTTCACGATCCGACCGCACATTATCATATTCATGTTATAAGATGTATGCATATAAAAATTCATGTGATTTAAAGTTTGTTTACTCTAGTTTCTTTGGGTTCAAACATTAACGATTTTTAAATAGTAGAACAAAATGGAACGATTAGATCGATGAGTAAATGAATTTCAAATCACGTAATTTTTTATATGCGTACATCTTATAACATGAATATGATAATGTGCGGTCGGATCATGAAAAAAAGATCGGGATGTTGGAGTTTTAAGCCGTCTCCTTAGATTACAATCTAAGGAGACTTACTAGGAGCACTTGACCCATATATATATATATATATATATATATATATATATATATATATATATATATATATATATATATCCTGAGCTTGATCTTGTCTGGATTCGGTCTTCGTGAGTGTACTGTCGAATTGCTTGAAGCCTTTAGGGTAAATCGTTGTGAGTATTTAGATACACAGTTTAAAACTCATCTGAGCTCTGATTTGTTTGTTGGTGTACTGTTGAACCAGTAGAGTTGACGATTGCTTTTGCAAGTGTACTATTGAACTGATTACAGAAGTAGAGACATACTCCGGTGTTGGAAAGAGAAGACGCGACTCTTGTTGATGAAGACGCGAGTATCGCTCTTTGTCTTCTTCAAGACGCAAATCTCATATGTTGAAGACGTGACTCTTGTCTGGTCTTGAAACGCGGGGATTGCGTTGGATGTTTCTGAACGTAAGCCTCGTGTTGAGCTCGGTTGAAACACAACTCTCGTGAAACATGGAGGTCGTATTGGATGCTTTTGGACGCGAGCCTCGTTTGCTTGAAACGCGAAGCTCGCGTTGAATCATTCTGAACGTGGATGTTGTCTGAAACGTGGGTCTCCTCAGTGCCATGCATCAACTCAATTTGAGTTCGAGATTTAAATCTCGTATCTCAGTCATTGGGAGGTCGATAAAACACCCGGGTTTTTCAAAAGTCAATTCACTTGACTGTTCATCTCTTTAAACGAGACCCACATTTGAAGTTTTAAAGCTCAAAAGGTTTTCTCAGAACCCACAAAGCTTTCAAGCTTTTTTTTAAAATCTTCACTGACTTTCACCGTGCACATGGCTTCAAAATTGAAGACTGTTGCTTCCTCCTCCAGTGTCGTTACGGCTAAGACCCAAATGGGTGGTGCTCCTCCTCAGGAAGCCCCCATTTCAGGTAAAGACTCATCAAATGGCTTTCACCATTATTACAAACATGAAGAGTTTTTGTCCTCAACTTCTTCTTGAAGTTTTGAACAGTCGATGAGGATCTCGCAAGTCCGCGTTTGATTTGTGGAAGCGATTCTCGCATTGATGAGCAAAACGCGGGCCTGGTGATTCTTGCGTTTCTCAATGTGACCCTTGAGTCTGTGAATTGAACGCAAGTCTAGTGAGCTCCACGTTTTGAGACTTCTGAATGTGGGTCTTTGAGACCCGCGTTTGGATCTCAACACATAGAAATATTTTTAAGTCTTTAAGTCTGAAGCTCAGACGCGGGTTTCATGTGAGCCTTGCGTTTCAACTCTTGAACGCGGATCTCATGTGAGCCTCGCGTTTCAACAGTTGGACGCGGATCTCATGTGTTGGGACCCGCGTTTGGACTCTAGCACTTGGTCAATTTTCATTATTTCAAAATTCTAATTCGTGTTCTCCTCTTTGCAGTGAAGTAATCTTCTAATCCTCTGGCGAAGAGACGTCACTTTGATCATGTGGGTCGACCGGACCCAGATATTGTCTCTAACCTCTGAAGGACTGTACCGGCTTTTACTGAGAAGAAGAGTGACAAACCAAGTTGAGGCAGGCTAGCTTACTGACTCTCCGGGAGCTCATCACAGACGGGCGATTTGAATTGAATGCCCATACGTTACTAAGAAAGCCGAATTTTTTTATTAGGAGATTATGTCAACGAGGATGCAGAGGTGATGTATGACGACAGGTACAAATGGCTTCATCGGCTCGGAGAATGTCATTTCTTCCTCCTAGACATGGCGAGGATGTTTTCTTTGTCATCCATTCAATCGATGTCCCTCCATCGACTAATGGAGTAGGAGCTGACAAAGGAGCAGTCGAGAGTTTCCCTCGGGCAGATCTCTCGTCATACTGCAATCTTGACGGGACACGACAGGAATGTAGTTGGACTGCTACCAGTTCGTTGAAGGCAGAGTATCCAATAGGCGAGACTCCTCGTCAAGCAGCAATGCTCATCAATCAGTTCATGGTCGTAAAAGGTGATTTCTTGAAAGGCAAATTCCGAGCACTGGGATAGGTTCACTCTTCTGACAAATATTGGTGGTCAAGGATGATGGGCTTCGTCCTTGAAGACTTGAGGGAAGAGCTGGTACAGACCAGCTTTTATGTTACGGTCAGGGCAGTCGAGTATAGCATTCCGCAGAGTAATCATCACTTCTTCGCTATGCTGGAGCAATATAATTAGAGACGTGCACAATTCTTTACCCCAGTCGGAGAGATGGAATTTGCTTTACACGAAATGTATGAAGTCTCTGGGTGAGCGATGGGGGACATCCCTTATGAAGAATATGTCCCATCAGCCGAGGAATTGCACATGATGGAGAGAGTACTCCTTTAGTATATGCGACATACCAGGAAGTATTGTGCCACTACCACATCTGTACCGAGACTACTGGTTTAAGATCCGGAGGGGTCAGACAGATGGCCTGGACGAACTATGTTTTCAATGGTCTGGGAGACAAGACTGACTGATTGACTTGCCTATCTCCAAGCACGGATGCAGAGATTAAGGAGAGGATCAGTGCATCAACATCCTCGTATACCACAAAATCGAATGAAGATACTTTCAGACCAGGCACAGTCTTCGAAAGTTTTCACTACCAAGCCAAGACTCATATTTCCAACAGGGCTCTGCTGGCTGGATTCTTGATGTTGTGGTTGAAGCGGTGCATTGTGCCGACACTTTCCTATGAAGTTATAGTTGCAGATGTAGTATACCCAGTGGCGTTTGACCAAAATATTGTCCTTCTTCCGGCAATGGTGGGGGTGCATTCAGTGCGAGCTTCGGGTGTTGACCAAGACGTTCTGTAAAGTAGAATCTCTAGTAGAGATGAGGGCAATGTGCTCATTGATTAGAACGATGATCCTGAGGTAAAGGTGCCTAATCTCAGAGTCGAACTTTCCTACACCTACTTAGTGGCATGGTATGTTATGCATTGTCCATCCCTGATGATGGCAGTGCTGCATTAGAAGACTTTGTGTCATTCCTGTAGAAATTAGAGTACTCGACTTGGCAACATACTTATATGTTCTTTATCAGGAGAACCATTCAAAGCAACTTCAACTACCAGCTGATCCGGTGCTTCTCAGATATTCAGTATACATCGTAGATGGACCGCTTTCTAGACTTCGCAGGTCCATATGGGTTTACCACCTCATCCATCGGTGTCTGATCAATATTCGACCCGGATATCTAATATTTCATCAAGGTGACACCTGCACGATCGAGCCATATCTGCCAAGTCGGTTCGCCACACAGTTTGAATACAATCAGCTTTATGTGGGGAAACCAAATACCGGCCTTCGCTTCAGCGGGAATCTGTTCGAAGGGACATGGGCGTGGTATTTCCACATGGCCGAAGGGATGGGGGCAACATATAGTCTTCCCAAAAAACACCCAATACTTATACCAGCCTCAGCTTTTGCACCTGATATATCATCTCCAATACAGTGCTGGGTTACGAGATGAACATCTCATGTATCAAAGCTATCAAATCTACATACAACGCTTGTAAGGGATCTAAGACCATCCGCAAAAGGGAATGGACGAGTATTTGGAGGCGGAGAAAGAGGTTGGTACATACGAAGCGGCCCAAGAGTTAGAGCGTGATGCCAAAACTACGGAGGAATGCTCTACAAGAAAGTCCCGTCTAGCTGTGACAAAGCGGGCCTAACCATCTTCCTCTGAAGGTGGTTTAAGTCGGAAGAAAGCACGGAGAGGGTCTGGGGTCAAAGCTCCCTCACAAGGAATTTCTAGATCAGAAGTGGGCCTTGAGACGATATTCTCTGCTGATGATGAGTCTGAAGAAGAGGGAGAATTAGTATCAGCCACTTCCTTACGTCATCGAAATCAGCGTAATAAAGATCTTGCAGTTTCAGTGGGGATAGAAACCTTAAAGGAACCTGCGATTGATGAAGAGTCTGCATCCGTGGAGGAGCCGAGGGCCACGAAGGAAACAAAAAGGGTGGAATTGATGATCCACCTCAACCAAAAATCGCTTCAGCATCATTAATGATACCAGGAGAAAGAATAAAGATGCAACTGGGCTCACCAAACATTATGATGCCAGCCCTGAAGATACTTGAATGCAGTTCGACTACTGGGCCGATTGGTGGCAAAACTCTAATTACCGAGGCTTCCTCGGTTCAAGTATTGTCATCATTGTCTGAAGGGGGCGACAATGATTTTGGCCATGGGCCTGTTCCTTCTGATGCTAGCAAATTCTCCCATATGACAGAGGAAGCGATGTCGGTAGCTGCTCTAGAGACGAAATTGCCGCTGGGGGAGATCGCTACTACTGAGGGTATTCTTTTCTACCCTAATCATCGCTTTTATTTTGCATCATACAAATCTTGTTTTAACACTTGCTTGTATGACATTTGCAGAGACTGTCGCTACTAATGAAGATGAAATCTTCTCAAATATCGCTAAGGTGATTGAGGAACTGACCCAACAGGGGAGTTCAGAAGTTCTCGAGATCAGCATTTAGGAGGTCCTTGTGAGAACAATATCTGTGGTTGGGGAATCTTCTCAGTCAGGAGACCTGCCGGAGGATTTGCCATCTCTGACTCCTCAACCTGGTAAGATACCGGACTTTGATATTCTTAATCTTAGCATTGTTACTGACACCGTCGTAATGATAGCAGGTGATGTTGCACCGGCTCAAGCAGAGGAGCCTATCATAGACACCGGTGGAAAGGACATTTTTTTTAGGCTTCAACGGAGAAGGCTTTCGCGGTGAAGCCTACCATTGAGGATGCCATACAAGAGGCCCTTACAATTCCAAATCCTGAGCTCCTTTGGTGACCTCGGAGATGAGATAACTCCTGACCCAATTTACTTCTGGAGAGACAAGTGTTCCACCCTCAGCCCCTGAGAGTACTCCTGTTACTGTCGTAGAGACGGGATTCGGAATTGCACTTGCGGCGACGGCAACAGCAACTATGGATGTTTTGGAAGAGCTGACTCTCCAAATGATCGTGCAATTCTTTACAACGATGACATATTGCTCAAAATTGATACTTTCTAGGTGAACTCCTTTCGAATTCACACGATCACTCCTCGAGAATCAAATCGATAATATTCAACAAACCGGGGGCTTTGATCAAGCAAAAACACACCAGGTGCTGGTAGAGCAACTGGGAGTGTATTCGAAGGAACTGGGGAGTTTAGAGAATGTCGGTCCAATTGACACTACACAACAAATATTGAGTGACCTTCGCGCTGCCCATGAATGCGAACAGAAAAAAAAATTAAGGAATAGATAGCTGAGCAGACTCATTATCTAGATGACTTTAAGTCTAGCTGTCAAACCTTGACAGATGATCTCCAACAGCCGGAGTTCATCACTAAAAGCACAGAGGAAGCTATCGCAAGTGCTCGAGCGGTGATTGCTAAGGTGCAAGCTTCAATCCGAGACAATGAGTAAAAACTTGCCAATGAAAAGAAGATAGCAGAGGAGCTCGAGGCTGCTAGAGATCGGGTGCAATAAGAACTGAATGTCCGGTCCTCCTAGCTGGAAGCTCTTCAGGCACAACTTGCTGCGATGAAGCTTTTATCAAATGAGGAGTTGAGGGTCCAAGCCTTGGCTGAAGTTGAGGAGGCACGTCAAAAGGATATTCAGCGCCTCAGTAACCAAATAAAATCTCTCGCTGAGCGAGATTAACTTTTTGTCCTTTTACCCTTTTGTAACACTCCATCTTATTGAATAAGAGGGTGTTTATGTCACTTTTAGAATTTTAATATGAATAATAAAAAGTGATAAGTTTGCCTTAATTTTGTCTTTATTGTGTTTGAAAATCTAACAAATAAGAGCGACTGAATTTGATTGCTAGAGGTGACGATTAAAGCAATCTAAAGTTCGGTAATTCCGCTAGGGAATTTGAGGGGGTTATTGTCAGTGGTATGATGTTAACTTGACTGGGGTTGAATCTGTAATTTGAACAAATTTTGTGAACTTGCTATTCTATTGATGAGAATAATAAGTGGAGTTTGATCCACTGAGGATTTATGAAAATTTTTACCCCCAGAAGTGTAATGTTAACATGACAGGTATGAATGTACAGTTTGAGCAAATTGAATTGTCAGAGGTATGATGTTAACTTGACAAGGATATATGCTAGAGCATGATATTAACTTAGCACCAAGAAGGTCTCATTTTTATTGAGAAAACTGAGAAAATCACTGTCATAGGTTTAGTGTTAACTTAACAATAGGATGAATGCTAGAAGTATGATATTAACTTAACATTGAACATCTCAGTTATGATGAGAAAGCTCAAGAGAAGATTATTGTCATAGGTGTAGTATTTAACTTAACAATGAAATGGATGATAGAGGTGCGATATTTAACTTAACATCGAATGTCTCAAAAATTGAGAGAATCATTGTCATAGGTGTAATATTAACTCAATAGGAATTTGTATTGCGATAGGAGCAATTTTGGTCAGAGGTGTAGTGTTTAACTTAGCAGGGAATATTTTGCGATTTAAGCAATTTTAATGGACTCGTCATTCTATTGAAGAGAATTGACAAGTTAAAATTCTATCATACTGGGGATATGTTGATTTTGCTTCATAGGTATAATGTTAACGTGACAGGTTCTATCTATGATTATTTCACTGAAAAAATAATTACAGCTTTTTATGGTCCTACCATTCCATGGACGAGAATTGGTAAGGAATTTTGGAGGGGAAGGCGGGATAAGGTCCCTTAGAATTTTTAGCAAACCCTTATCTATCAATGGATTTGGTATGCCTTTATCAACTACTGTTTGAGTTGAACTAGCCATGCTATTCCCCTCAGCATGATGAGTTGTCGAGGATTTTTTGTTGGGCTTAAAAATTAACTGTTTCCTCTATCCTTTAGTCATCGGAGGCGTTGGATTATTTTGTTACTTTAAGTAATGTGGTGTACCTTCTGGGTTTTCACTCTGCAAATGATTTCTAGAATCTTGCTGAGGATTAAGGAAGAGAATATGAATTCCATGAGATTTTGTCTAGAGATTAACATTTCTCGTGGAATCCTCTCTGATCCTCATTCGGTCACCACACATTGATATGAATGCGGAAACACTGTAAAGGTTCTGTAAAGATGCCTCATGAATCTTCTTCAATGAGTTTGACTTGATAAGCTATCTGATAAACTCATTCAATTAGCTCATCTGACTATTTAGATGCCTTATCATTGTGTCAAGCTTTGATCAATCGAACAGGAGAAGGAAGACATGCCACCATTACATATGGAAAAGTCCGGCTAGATAAGCCATCCTTCGGATCAGAGGAATGATCAGAAAGAAGAGTGCTCAAAATTATTGCTTAGGCATGCTCGACTTCAAAATATGATCTATTCTTCTAAATTGAAGATGAGTGAATGTCTATATGCTAGAGAAGAGTGACAAAGCTAAAAACTGGCATTTTACTTTTGTCTTTTATTCAATGTTTACATCATGTATCATAATGTCACCTATGTTCGGTCGGCTCGGCGTTGATTGTTCGTGATATGATCCGTTGAATGAGAAAACTTTTCTTTGGCGCTCTCCCAAACATCTTGTATCTCAAACCTTAATCCATCTGATTGATCAGGTGGAGGTTCGATCAGATGTACAGTGTTAACTTGATTGTGAGAAGAGTGCAAAGTTAAAACCAAAGTTTTTAATTTTGTTATTCCTTCGATATTGACCTCATGCATCATAATGTCACCAATGTTCAGTCGGCTCGGCGTCGATCGACCGTGATGTCATCCATTAAATGGGGAAGCTTTTCTTTGGTGCTCTCCCAAGCATCTTGGATCTCAAACCCTAATCCATCTGACTGATCATGGTGACTCTTTGATTAGAGGTGTAGTGTTAACTTGATCATGAGAAGAGTGACAAAGCTAAAATCAGAGTTTCCAACTTTTTCATTGCTTTAATGTTGACATCATGCATCATAATGTCACCAATGTTCAGTCGGCTCGACGTTGAGCGACCGTGATGTGATACATTGAATGAGGAAGCTTTTCTTTAGCGCTCTCCCAAGTATCTTGGATCTTAAACTCTAATCCATCTGACTGATCAGGGTGAATCTTTGATCAGAGATATAGTGTTAACTTGATCATGAGAAGAGTGACAAAGCTAAAATTAGAGTTTTCAACTTTGTCATTGCTTCAATGTTGACATCATGCATCATAATGTCACCAAAGTTCGGTCGGCTTGGCGTCGATCGACCGCGATGTGATCCATTGAATGTGGTAGCTTTTTTTTAACGCTCTCCCAAGCATCTTGGATCTCAAACCCTAATCCATCTAATTGATCAGGATGAATCTTTGACCAGAGGTGTAGTGTTAACTTGATCACGAGAAGAGTCCCTTTAAGGATAGTATTTCTTTAAGAATCTATCATTGATCGGCATCATGTGTATCACCATCCAGAATTACAAGGTAGTATGCTCCATTTGAGTAGATTGACTCTACTACAAGTGGTCCTTCCTATTTGGGTTGAAAATTTTCTTTCGTCTTATGTATCATAACCATTGGCCTTCTGATAGCTAAGACAAGGTCGCTTTTCTTGAAAATTTGTTCTCTGACTTTCTTATTGAAGGCTCTGAAAATCCGAGCTTGATAGAGCTCAATTTGTTGTTAAGCTTGCAGACGTTTGTCGCCCAAAGCTTCTAACTTCTGGAGTTGCAACGATGCTTCTCCTCGTTTGTCATCTCCATTGTCAAAGCAATACGCAAAGATGGAATCTGAACTTCCAGCGGAAGTATGACTTCACATCCGTACACCAAAGAGAATGGCATAGCTTTTGTCAGGGTTCTCACAGTTGTGCAGTAGGCCCACAGGCATTCGCCTAATTTGTCATCCCAATCGCGTTGGCTTTTCAAGACGAAATCCTTGAGAAGCTTTCCAATGGTTTTGTTAAAGGCTTCTGTAAGACCGTTTGTAGCGGATAGTATGCTGTTGATGACAGATTTTGGATTCTGAACTTATTACAGAACCTCTGAAATGTTTGGCTAACGAATTAGGGTCCATTGTTGTGAACAATTCGTCGAGCTACGCCAAAGTGATAAGAGTATAGGATGTTTGATGAATTTGATCATGTCTAATGTCTTTACTTCCTTCAGGGGAACAACTTTCGCCAACTTAAAGAAGTAATCAGTTATGGCCAAGATGAAGCAATGTCCTTTGGATGTTGGAGAGCTGATGGGTCTGATAACATCCATTTAACACATCTCAAATGGTCATGAAGAGGACGTTGGATGAAGATGTCCTAGTACTTGATGGATGAAGTTACTATGGATCTGACAGGCATGACATCGCTTAGCATAGGCGATGGTGTCAGTGTAACCCCCGACTTTAGGTATATGTCTCACAGTATCGATACTCGATATGGCGTACAAAGTTTATTTGACCTTCCTGGTAGTTGAGCGAGTTTTAGTTTCAGATATTATTTTCAAATATTTTAGTTTTTTCAAAATTTTCTGAAACTTTTCTGGATTATTTTGAAAAATCTCCAAAGTTGGTGTCGACCTATACGGATAATCACTCTATGATTTTTAATTCAAAAATAGAGTTGAGTTTCTGGAATCTGTTTTCAAACTATTCTTTAAGATCATATTTTCTACCTTAGCGTATTTGTGAGGATTTTTCTAAATTACTTGAAAATCCAGCCAAATTGGTGTCGCTAGTATCGGCGAAACATTTCAGGACTAGTAACTTGCAAACCAGATAGAATTTTTTAAATCTGATTTCACATTTCTTATCAGTGCAATATTCCTTAATTTACAAAAAATTTGGGAACTATTCTGAAGTAGTCAGATTTTGACTCAGTAAAATAATATTTTAAAATTAGATTTCTATTTCTTTCTTTTTTTGTAATACCCCGTTCCCGGAATGCGTACTTAGTTGCGTATTCAGTTTTTCGATCGTATTTTTCGATTTACTTCCTGTATTTGACCGATTTCAGTTTTAAAAATCTTTTTCCAATGTTATATATTTTCTATGATTTTCTGGAATTTTTCTGAATTTAATTAAATATTTTCAAAACCGGTGTCGACCAGTGCCGCTGATCGATTCTCGGATTTTTAATTCACAAACAGTTAGGAATTTCTAGAAGGTCCTTTAGACTTTATTCCTAGAATCATATTTTCTATCTAAATACTTTTTCTGAGAATTTTATGAATTTATGAAAATTCCAACGGAGTCGGTAGATAACTGATTCCGGGATTTTTAGTTTTAAAACTATAAATTATTTCTCCAAACGAATTTCACCATGAGTCTTAAAATAATATTCTTGATTTTTAGTAAAATTTACGAGTCGTTCCGAGATACTTGAATTTTGGACGATTCCGGTATTTTCCGAAATGTTTTCCGCATCTTCGACTTAAACCTGGAAAATTGTCTTTTCAACATTTTTAAATTTTAAATCCAAGAGAAAATATCTTCATTTATAATTTCTTTTCCTTTTTCCTTTTCTAAATTTCCTTCCTTCCTCCACAACCACAAGCTTTTCCATTTTCCAATTTTTCAATAATTCCACTTTCTCCAAAATTCCACCAACTCCCACCTACTTCCTCATTTAATGCATGTCTCTCTCTCTCTCTCTCCCATGGCCGGTCAAGTGGCCAAGAAGAGGGACACTCATCCCCTCCCCTATTTACACAAAACCCCCTCTCAATTACCTTATTTACACCTCCTTTACAAAATCAAAAACCTATTTAAACCTTCCCTTTACACTTCTTTCCCTTTTTACTTCCTTTCCTCAAGAGAAGCCTTCACCCTCACCAAACCCTCCTTCATCTCAACTCAAACCCTAACTCCAAAACATCACCTAGGTCATCTTCTCCATCTCAAGCAACCACCACTTCTTTGGATTGGGATCGTCCGCAACATCGCCAAGGATCAAGTTGGTGGTATTGTCGACAACAACCTTTTCGGAACTCGTAAAGCTTCGATTAACCAATCCTAGTGAGTATCTTTACTCACCAAGACTTGTGAACTTCCTAGTATACTTGTATTTCCACAACTTGTACACTTGTGCCTTCAAAATCACATTTTTGACCTTCAAATTTGACCCGCAAATTCTGTTCTGTACGCTGTTTTCAGGCCACGATTAGTCGACTGGACCTAGGGATTAGTCGACTAATCCATCTAGTTGAACCATACCCCTTTTCTGAAACTCAGTTTTAGTCGACTTACCCTGGTTATTAGTCGACTAACCTTTTCTGGAAATAAACCTCAACTCTCTGGAAATCACTGTTAGTCGACTACCCCTTTTACCCTAGTCGACTAACTTCTCCTGAATCAGAAACTCAACTCTCTGTATCACAGACTTAGTCGACTTAAGTATCTGTTGGTCGACTTATAATCATTGTTAGTCGACTAACCCTTCCACCTAGTCGACTAACTTTTCCTGAAACCAGAATCCAACTCTCTGGAACCCAGTTTTAGTCGACTAATTCAGACTGTTAGTCGACTAGAGACCCTTATTAGTCGACTAACCATTCCACCTAGTCGACTAATTCTGACTGTTTGTCTTAGTTGATTTCTTTTCTGAATTTGGATCTTATCATTGGTTTATGTGCTATGTATTATTGTTACTTGTGCTTCATGACTGATACCTCATGACATGTTACTTGATAGATATTACTTCATATTACACCATGACTTGTTATTATATATTTCCACTTCATGACTTATCATTGTGTAGTCTCATTCCATAACTTGTTAATAAATGGATATCACCACTTATCATGCCATCACTTGAACCAAGCATGATACACTTGACTTTTGTATAAAATGGACCAACTTATATTGGGTCGGGGGAAAACATGCGGATATCGATATGTGTTCGTGTTTACAGTGGTTTTAGGAATGTTGTGCAACTCATGTTCCGGTCTGACCTGTGGGCCACCAGGGGACCGAGGGGAGTGCTTGCTCCCTCTTCCTGAATACTATCATGATAAAGGGCATACATAAGTCCCTCCTGTTAGCCTAGCGGCTGGCTTCCGTCACCAAGCAACGGAACAATCCTGGACCGTTATCCCGGGCATGTACGGGATCCACTGTAAACATAGTTCGTCGATACAACCGCTGGTTTCCAATAACAATCTTGCTTTACTAGGATATGGATCTATGTGCGCTGGGACGCTGGGTCACATAGCTAGATATCACAGTGAGACAAGTAATAATAATAATAGACTCTAACTGTGGATTTATTGTATTCTGACTTTTACTCTTTATGCTTCCATTACTTGTTGATTGGTATTCATTATACTGTTCTAACTCTCATATTCTTGTTCTCCTAGCCATTTGGCTGTAGCCTATTCATTGTTGGGGGGTCCTGACTCCCTTGGATTTGTATGTTCAGGTTCTGAAGTTTGGATCGAAGTGGAGCCATCCACAGAAGATCGAGCTTTCTTTAGTGAGCAGGCCGATTAGCTCCAGTCCTTGTGCCAGATCTCTCTTTTTGACTCACGGGATCTTCATCCTACTCGTGAGCATTTTGTGTTTATATTGTATCTTTTGCTTTTGAACTTGGTTGTGATAAAAGATACATGTAATGTGTAATATTTTATCATATTTTGTGATGACTTGTACTTGTACTTTTATGTTGGCATATGTATGGATATCACGCTTTGTCGTGTACTCTGATTCTTGTTGTACTTATTGCTTAGCGTATATGCGTGGGGGCATTTTCTGACCTACGTATATACGTCGCAGTGACGTCTCCGTATCCGTGGGATCGGGGCGTTACAGGTTGGTATCAGAGCCTAGGCTCTCACACCTATAGTACAATCAAGCAGCAAATTCCAGTAATTTGCTATTGCCAACTACAATGTACAAAGTTATCTAGTCCTTCTTGATCCCTTCTTGACTCCTTTCCTTGTGTCCTAAACTCCTTCCATTTGTTTCCAAATTCCAGTTATCTTATCCCAATTCGGTATGGAGAGAAGGACGGGACGAAACCATTCCGGACAAGCATCGAATGGACCCGCGGGAGAGAATGTGGACATTCTGAGGGTCATTCAGACGATGATGGAGAACCAGCAGCAACAGACGGAACTCCTCCGGCAAGAATTGGCAGCTCCAAAGGAACAGAGGCCGGGAAATGTTTCAGACTTCAGACGGCTGCAACCAGCCATATTCACGGGTGAAGAGAAACCCCTGGATGCTGAGCAATGGCTGACAGACACCACAGACTTATTGAATGCAGCTCGAGTTCCAAAGGAGAATCAAGTGGAGGTTGCTAAGATTCAATTGAAGGATATAGCCAGAACTTGGTGGCTAGCTGAGGAGGCCAAATTGGAGAAGCCTGTCACCTGGGACACATTCTCCAAGAGCTTTTACAGCAGATTCTTCCCTGCCACTGCTCAGAAGGACATGGAAGAGCAGTTCATCAGACTTCAGCAAGGGAATAGATCCGTGGATGAGTATGCCGCGGAATTTCTCAGACTTAGCCGCTTTGCTCCGTACATGGTAACTGATGAGGAGAAGCGGGCTAGTAGGTTTCAGCAGGGCTTGCAGATGGACATCCAAGTTTTCCTAATGCCCCAGCAGCTGAAGACTTATTCAGAAGTTCTCACCATAGCTCGAGAGGTGGAGCGTGGGCTAGAGAAGAAGCAAGAGAACCAGATGAGGAACCAGGTCATGAAGAGGCCATTTCCACCTATGGGAAGAGGAGGCCCATACAGAGCAGCAAAGGTTCAGACTGTGAGGCAACCATTCCGACCAGCTCCTTACCAGACGGCTCAACCACTTTCTTTCTGCAGTTATTGTCAGAAACCAGGCCATATTCGGCAGAATTGCCGTAGGGCAAATGGATTATGTTTGGTGTGTGGTTCCCGAGACCATTCCATCGAAGCCTGTCCACACAGGAGAATGGGGATAGCCGGCCAAGTTTTGCCAGCACTGCAGGGACCGAATGGACAGAGAGCACTTCCAGGGCCACCGGGACAGAGGAATCAAGGACCGATGATCAGGAGAGTTCCTCCCCCTCCTCCACAGCAAGCTGTTCGCCCAGTCCAGAGAGGAGCTAGGACTGCTGCAGGGCGTGGAAGGGGTCAAGCCTTCAATTTGACAGAAGTAGAGGCTGAGACTTCTGAGGAGGTGATAACAGGTAACATCAGGGTGCATTCTAAACCTGTTTTAGCCCTCTTCGATTCAGGTGCTTCACATTGTTTTATCTCAGATCATTTTGTGGCATTGCATTCCATACCTGTTAAATCTTTAGACCACAAATGGGAGATTAGTACTGGGAATGGAGTAGTCATATCTTCTAGAGTTTGTGCTGACTGTCCAGTAGAACTTTGTGATAAGACCTTGGCCACAGATATGCTCGTACTAGACACCAAGGGGTACGACGTAATCTTAGGCATGACCTGGCTCAGTCAATATTATGCAGTTATTGACTGTAGGGAGAAGAAGATTATTTTCAGGATCCCTCTTCAATCGGAGTTCCAATTCAGTGGAGAAGTGAAGTCTACTAAGAGAAAGACTCGGTTGACTACTTCGGAGGTTCAGAAGGGAGTGCCGGTGTGGGATGAATTTCCTGGAGTGTTTGCTGAGATCTCAGGACTGCCACCTGAAAGGATGATTGAGTTTTCTATTGATACTGTGCCTGGAACAGCTCCTATATCCAAGGCTCCGTACAGGATGGCACCTACGGAGTTAGAGATTCTGAAGAAGCAGCTGCAGGAATACTCTGATAAGGGATTAATTCGACCAAGTACTTCACCATGGGGAGCTCCAGTATTATTGGCAAACAAGAAGGATGGTGGTAAGAGGCTTTGTATTGATTATAGAGAATTGAACAAAGTTACCATCAAGAACAAGTATCCCTTACCAAGGATTGATGATTTGTTTGATCAGCTTCATGGAGTCCGAGTATTCTCTAAATTAGATTTACAGTCGGGTTACCATCAGCTAAGGGTGAGGAAGGAGGATATTCCGAAGACGGCATTCAGGACCCGTTATGGCCACTATGAGTTTCTAGTTATGCCTTTCGGAGTCACCAATGCCCCTTCAGTTTTCATGGATTTGATGAACAGAGTGTTCTCGCCCTATTTGGATCAGTTTGTAGTTGTTTTTATAGATGACATCTTGATCTATTCAAAGAACAACAGGGAGCATGCAGAACACTTGAGGATTGTATTGCAGACTCTCCAGCAGGAGCAGCTTCATGCTAAGAGGAGCAAGTGTGACTTTTGGTTGGACAGTATGGCCTTCCTTGGACACATAGTTTCAGCGAAAGGAATTTCAGTTGACCCCAGCAAAGTCCAGGCGGTGAGAGTTGGCCAATTCCAAGGACGGTGACTGAGATTAAGAGTTTTCTGGGACTAGCCGGATATTACCGACGCTTTGTCCAAGATTTCTCTAGGATTGCAGCTCCGTTAACCCAGCTCACTCGGAAAGGAGAAAGGTTCATATGGACAGAGGAATGTACTGCAGCTTTTGAGCAATTGAAGCAGAGGCTCATTTCAGCTCCAATCTTGAAGACTCCCTCAGGAAGAGGAGGGATGGTCATCTTCAGTGATGCATCAGGAAAAGGTCTGGGGTGTGTACTTATGCAACATGATCATGTCATAGCTTATGCATCCCGGCAACTGAAGACTCATGAGCGGAATTACCCAACTCATGACTTGGAGTTAGCAGCTGTTATATTTTCCTTGAAGATCTGGAGGCATTATCTTCTGGGAGATAAGGTGTTGATATACACGGATCACAAGAGCCTCAAGTATATTTTCTCACAGAAGGAGTTGAACATGAGGCAGAGGCGGTGGCTGGAGTTGATGGCGGACTATGATATAGACTTGCAATATCATCCAGGCAAGGTCAATACAGTACCGGATGCACTGAGCAGGAAGCCAGAGAATAGAGTGCTTGTCCAACTTACTCAGCAGAAGGAGTTGATTCAAGACATCATCAGATTGGACTTAATGTTGGTACAAGGAGTTGATAAGGCAGGACAGTTCATGACCTTGCAGATTCAGTCAACATTGATAGATGAGATCAAGGAAGCTCAAAAGAAAGATCCCAGATTGCAGTCATTTTGAGCCCAGGTAGAGGCTGGATTGAGGACTGATATCTGTATTCATCCAGATGGTGCATTATATTTTGGTAGCAGACTTTGTGTTCCCCAAGGAGAAGTTCGACAGAAGATTCTAGCAGAAGCACACAGTTCAGCCTATTCCATACACCCAGGGGGAAACAAGATGTATCAAGACTTGAAGAAGCAGTTTTGGTGGAATGCTATGAAGAGGGAGATAGCCCAGTATGTTGCCAAGTGCTTGGTTTGTCAGCAGATAAAGATAGAGCATCAGAGATCAGCTGGACTTCTACAACCTTTACAGATACCTGAGTGGAAGTGGGAGCACATCACCATGGATTTTGTCACGGCATTGCCTCGCAGTCCTAAAGGTAATAATGCTGTGTGGGTAATCATTGATCGCCTCACCAAATCAGCTCACTTCATACCATTCAGGGTAGGTCAGGCAACAGAGGTTCTGGCAGACAAGTACATGAAGGAGATAGTTCGTCTGCATGGAGTTCCAGTTAGTATTGTATCAGACAGAGACACCAGATTCAGATCTCATTTCTGGGAAAGCCTCCAAGAAAGTCTAGGGACTCGTCTGAAATTCAGTACTTCATATCATCCTCAGACAGACGGACAATCTGAAAGGACTATCCAGATTCTTGAAGATATGTTGCGGGCCTGCATGATTGAATTCCAGGGATCATGGGAAGACCATCTTCATTTGGCTGAATTTTCTTATAATAACAGCTATCAGGCAAGTATCAAGATGGCACCTTTTGAAGCATTGTATGGTAGGAAGTGTAGGTCACCGATTTGTTGGGATGAAGTCGGTGAGAGGAGACTTTTGGGACCAGAGATCCTAATTCAGACAACAGATAAAGTCAGGATTATCAGAGATCACCTCAGGGCAGCACAGAGTCGGCAGAAGAGTTGGGCAGACACACTGAGAAGGCCATTGGAATTCCAGACAGGGGATCATGTGTTTTTGAAGATATCACCTACAAAGGGAGTAATCCGGTTCGGTACTCGTGGAAAGCTTAGTCCGAGATATATCGGCCCATTCGAGATCTTGGACCGAGTGGGAGATGTGTCTTACAGGTTGGCGTTACCGCCATCTTTGGACGGAGTTCACAATGTATTCCACGTATCACAGCTGAGGAAGTATGTGAAGGATGATAGTCATATCCTGGATCACTCCGAACTGGAACTACAACCGGATTTGTCATACCAAGAGCAACCGATGGCCATTTTGGACAGAAGTGTCAAGACATTGAAGAATAAAGCCATACCATTAGTGTTGGTGTCTTGGAACAGGCATGCGCCAGGAGAGGCCACGTGGGAACGAGAGGATGTTATCCGTGAGCGTTATCCGCAACTCTTCACATCTTGATTGGTAAAACTCTTTCTTCTCATCCTTCTTTATTACTGCCTTTCACTTCCTGTTATCCTTCCTTACCGTCACCTTTCACTTTACGAAATTTCGAGGACGAAATTTTTGTAAGGTGGATGGATTGTAATACCCCGTTCCCGGAATGCGTACTTAGTTGCGTATTCAGTTTTTCGATCGTATTTTTCGATTTACTTCCTGTATTTGACCGATTTCAGTTTTAAAAATCTTTTTCCAATGTTATATATTTTCTATGATTTTCTGGAATTTTCCTAAATTTAATTAAATATTTTCAAAACCGGTGTCGACCAGTGCCGCTGATCGATTCTCGGATTTTTAATTCACAAACAGTTAGGAATTTCTAGAAGGTCTTTTAGACTTTATTTCCTAGAATCATATTTTCTATCTAAATACTTTTTCTGAGAATTTATGAATTTATGAAAATTCCAACGGAGTCGGTAGATAACTGATTCCGGGATTTTTAGTTTTAAAACTATAAATTATTTCTCCAAACGAATTTCACCATGAGTCTTAAAATAATATTCTTGATTTTTAGTAAAATTTACGAGTCGTTCCGAGATACTTGAATTTCGGACGATTCCGGTATTTTCCGAAATGTTTTCCGCATCTTCGACTTAAACCTGGAAAATTGTCTTTTCAACATTTTTAAATTTTAAATCCAAGAGAAAATATCTTCATTTATAATTTCTTTTCCTTTTTCCTTTTTCTAAATTTCCTTCCTTCCTCCACAACCACAAGCTTTTCCATTTTCCAATTTTTCAATAATTCCACTTTCTCCAAAATTCCACCAACTCCCACCTACTTCCTCATTTAATGCATGTCTCTCTCTCTCTCTCTCCCATGGCCGGCCAAGTGGCCAAGAAGAGGGACACTCATCCCCTCCCCTATTTACACAAAACCCCCTCTCAATTACCTTATTTACACCTCCTTTACAAAATCAAAAACCTATTTAAACCTTCCCTTTACACTTCTTTCCCTTTTTACTTCCTTTCCTCAAGAGAAGCCTTCACCCTCACCAAACCCTCCTTCATCTCAACTCAAACCCTAACTCCAAAACATCACCTAGGTCATCTTCTCCATCTCAAGCAACCACCACTTCTTTGGATTGGGACCGTCCGCAACATCGCCAAGGATCAAGTTGGTGGTATTGTCGACAACAACCTTTTCGGAACTCGTAAAGCTTCGATTAACCAATCCTAGTGAGTATCTTTAATCACCAAGACTTGTGAACTTCCTAGTATACTTGTATTTCCACAACTTGTACACTTGTGCCTTCAAAATCACATTTTTGACCTTCAAATTCGACCCGCAAATTCTGTTCTGTACGCTGTTTTCAGGCCACGATTAGTCGACTGGACCTAGGGATTAGTCGACTAATCCATCTAGTTGAACCATACCCCTTTTCTGAAACTCAGTTTTAGTCGACTTACCCTGGTTATTAGTCGACTAACCTTTTCTGGAAATAAACCTCAACTCTCTGGAAATCACTGTTAGTCGACTACCCCTTTTACCCTAGTCGACTAACTTCTCCTGAATCAGAAACTCAACTCTCTGTATCACAGACTTAGTCGACTTAAGTATCTGTTGGTCGACTTATAATCATTGTTAGTCGACTAACCCTTCCACCTAGTCGACTAACTTTTCCTGAAACCAGAATCCAACTCTCTGGAACCCAGTTTTAGTCGACTAATTCAGACTGTTAGTCGACTAGAGACCCCTATTAGTCGACTAACCATTCCACCTAGTCGCCTAATTCTGACTGTTTGTCTTAGTTGATTTCTTTTCTGAATTTGGATCTTATCATTGGTTTATGTGCTATGTATTATTGTTACTTGTGCTTCATGACTGATACCTCATGACATGTTACTTGATAGATATTACTTCATATTACACCATGACTTGTTATTATATATTTCCACTTCATGACTTATCATTATGTAGTCTCATTCCATAACTTGTTAATAAATGGATATCACCACTTATCATGCCATCACTTGAACCAAGCATGATACACTTGACTTTTGTATAAAATGGACCAACTTATATTGGGTCGGGGGAAAACATGCGGATATCGATATGTGTTCGTGTTTACAGTGGTTTTAGGAATGTTGTGCAACTCATGTTCCGGTCTGACCTGTGGGCCACCAGGGGACCGAGGGGAGTGCTTGCTCCCTCTTCCTGAATACTATCATGATAAAGGGCATACATAAGTCCCTCCTGTTAGCCTAGCGGCTGGCTTCCGTCACCAAGCAACGGAACAATCCTGGACCGTTATCCCGGGCATGTACGGGATCCACTGTAAACATAGTTCGTCGATACAACCGCTGGTTTCCAATAACAACCTTGCTTTACTAGGATATGGATCTATGTGCGCTGGGACGCTGGGTCACATAGCTAGATATCACAGTGAGACAAGTAATAATAATAATAGACTCTAACTGTGGATTTATTGTATTCTGACTTTTACTCTTTATGCTTCCATTACTTGTTGATTGGTATTCATTATACTGTTCTAACTCTCATATTCTTGTTCTCCTAGCCATTTGGCTGTAGCCTATTCATTGTTGGGAGGTCCTGACTCCCTTGGATTTGTATGTTCAGGTTCTGAAGCTTGGATCGAAGTGGAGCCATCCACAGAAGATCGAGCTTTCTTTAGTGAGCAGGCCGATTAGCTCCAGTCCTTGTACCAGATCTCTCTTTTTGACTCACGGGATCTTCATCCTACTCGTGAGCATTTTGTGTTTATATTGTATCTTTTGCTTTTGAACTTGGTTGTGATAAAAGATACATGTAATGTGTAATATTTTATCATATTTTGTGATGACTTGTACTTGTACTTTTATGTTGGCATATGTATGGATATCACGCTTTGTCGTGTACTCTGATTCTTGTTGTACTTATTGCTTAGCGTATATGCGTGGGGGCATTTTCTGACCTACGTATATACGTCGCAGTGACGTCTCCGTATCCGTGGGATCGGGGCGTTACATTTTTCCTTCTAATCTTCTTCTACACGTTTCTTTCCCCCACCGACTTCAGTTCACCGACCGAACCACCACCTCACTTTCTGGATTTCTCTCAAATCCACTCTCTCTCTTTCTTTTTTCTCCTCTAATTAAATCCCTCTCTAATTCTCACTAATTCCTCTCTCTTTCTCTATAATTTCCCTTTATACAAAGAAACTCTCTCTCTCTCTCTCTCTCTCTCTCAAACTCAAGATCTGCGGCTTTACCCTACGCCGACCTCCTCTCCAGTCAGCCAACCCTGGCGTTCTCCAACTCCGACCGACCATCCCCACACTCTCATACGCCGTAACATTTTTGTATCTACGGGAGCGGGGTGTTACAGTCAGGGTTCATCTTCGGCCAATAGTAGCCAAGTCTTCGAAGCCAGTCTCTGAGCTTAGTTCCAGGTTGGTGAACTCCGCACATACCGTCGTGAGTGTTTTCTATTGATTTTGCAAAGGGGAAAACTTACAAAAAAAAGGTCGAGGAGCTAAATTACAAGTATTCTAAAAAAGATTACAAGTAGATTTCCTCTGAGATTCTGGAGAAGTGTGCCGATATGAGTCTGGTCAGCGCGCGATCACTTTGTCCCTTTGACGATGCGATCGATGGGATTCCCTTCTCACCTGGTTCGAGGAATCGGAGAACAGAAGGTTGGTAGAATCCTCTTATTACTTCTCAAACTGCCTCCACTTGGGAATTCCTTCTCGCCTGGTTCCGGAGATTCCTTGAGAGGAAGATCTTAGGGTATCAGCACCCTGATTAGAGAAGTAGTTCTTGGAAATAAGAGAATAGATCTCTGTTTAGTCGTCTCTCTCTGTGCGTGCCTCTGCCTGTGCGCCTCTGTCATCGTATGCCTCTGGTGGGCTATTTATAGGGAGAGCAGGGGTATAATTGCCCCTTGAAAATCTGAAAACAGATTAAGTCAATCTGTTTAAATTTGGAAAGTAGCCTTGCCGTGAGGCTAGAATCAGCTTCTGCGAAGCTAGGAATAGCAGGTAGCGTCGATCTCCTGATCTGTTTTGATTCTTTTCAAATAATTGAAAGATCTCCCCTGATCCTCTTACTTGTTTTAAGAGAGTCAAGAGATTATGGTAGACAACTGCTAAATTTGATCTCAGATTTGATCTCGATTAGATTTGATCTTGAATAGATTTGATCTCATCTGGAGATTTAATTGGTCAAAGGTGACCATGAAAGACCCGCAGCGGCGCTGCCGCGTCGAGCTCACAGCGGAGCTGGAAGGAACATCTGGCGAAGTCCAAAGAAAGCTCTTCAGCGGAGCTGGATAAACATCTGTAGCGAAGCTATCGACCATCCTTTTGCGCGGTTGCGTGTGGCTTCGAGCAAAGCTAACTCTCTGCGGAGTTAACTGAGCGCTTCAGGCGAAGCTATAAGTTAGCTTACCGATAGAGGTTTGAACAGCTTCAAGGCGACGTTGGACAAACTGAGTCTCTCAGGTGAGGCTATCCCCTTGGGCTTATGTGATGCTAAATGTTGAGCTAACCTAGCATCTTAGACCTACTTAGGTCTCTTTAAAGACAATATGGGCTCATTGTCTGCTTCACTGGATCAGTAGAGTCCAAGTCGCTGATTTGTCCCTCGGAGATGGGTACAGAACTGGTCGTCAGCTTGTCTGCCACTTGTCTTTTGTAAATGTCAACAAGTTTAGACATTGTTCAGGCCAGTCAGGAATCTTATTTTTTTAGAGTGTCAACAGTGAGCTTTCCTGCGTACCTCCTGTGCCTCTTTGTATGAAAGGCAGTGAATTAAAATTTCATCATATGATCAGCGATATAATGTCCGTGTAATCGCATTGTAGTAGAATCGAGGAGCCTTTCTTTTGATGATGGCTGCCTCTTTGGGGTCGTCGGGCAAGATGCCATATAAGACGAAGTCAATGAACGGGAATCGCCAATCCCTGAGTTTTGGACCAATTGAAGTCTCCAAAACTTCTTCGACTTGAAGGTCTTCTCTTAGAGTTTGACTTTTTTCAAATGCAAATTTTGGGCAGTATAAATCGTAACTGTAGACGAGTACTTTCTCCGTGGCTCTGGCTGGAAGGGCCAATGAAGCAGCGAGAGACGCCAATACATCTGCATGCGTATTTTGCTGACATGGTACATGGTCAATGTAAAAGTTTCTGAACTTCTCCGCCATGTTAATGTTTGCGTTATGATAGGGCACTAAGTATTCATGTCGGACTTCATACTCCCCGTGAACCTGGTTGATAATGAGCTTTGAATCACTGTACTTCGAGATTTTTGACTCCAATCTCTTCAGCAAGTTACATTCCGATCAAGAGAGTATTGTATTCCACAACATTGTTAGAACACGGCTCGGTTAATGAGAATGCACGAGGGATCACGTAATTTTGTGAAGATAAAGAACTACCCCCACTCCAGATACAATGTTCCTTGTGGGACACATCCTTGATGCGCCGTTGAAGAATACTGCCAGACTTGCTCTTTAAAAGATGTTTGGGTCATGTAGGCTTTAGCGATTTCATCTGGAAGATCTTCGTAAAGTCTGATTGCTCTTGAATTTGAATGTTCAGCCAAGAAGTCTGCCACTGCTTGTCCTTTCGTAGCTTTTTGTGGCAGGAATTGCATCTCGTATTGCGATCGTATTACGAAAGCAATATAACCCATTTCACTAATCGACTGTTTAACGATGATGGTTTCGTCATAAGCAACCTCAAAGGATTAACTTTTGAAATGACGTGAATACTCTGGCCCACCAGGTAGTGTCACATTTTTTGGACAGTAAAGACTAGCGCTAGACACTCTTTTTCGATCAGGTTGTAACAATGTTTTGCTCCGATCATGGTTCTACTTCGGTAGTAGATTGCTTGCTCATATCCCTAACTCCTAGATAGTGATCCATAACTCAAACGTTTATCAGGAAGGGTTTTCTTAACCCTGGAGCTGCGAGTACATGTGGATGCCTAAGGTATTGGTTGATTTTCTCGAACGCTTCTTTGCAAGCATTGTCCTAAATAAATGAGACTCCCTTCTTCATCAGCTTGGTGAAGGATTGGCAACGTCCTAAAAAAATTCAAATGAATCTCCAAAGGTAAGCCAGTCATCCTTGCAACCCTCTGAGTTCTCTAAGATTTCATGGAGGTTGCATCTCCTGGATGGCATGGATTTTCTCCGGGTCGAGAAGGATTCCTTTAGATGTTACAACAAACCGAAGGAATTTGCCACTGGTTATCCCCATGAAGGACTTGGTTGGGTTCATCTTTAGTAGATGCGCGCGCATGATGTTGAATACTCTCTTCAGATCTGTAATGTGATCACCTTTAGCTCGACTCTTTGTTGCAATATCGTCCACGTATCATTCGATGATCTTGCATATATGCTCGTGGAAGATTGTATTCATTGCCCGTTGATATGTCGCCCCTACATTCTTCAAGCCGAAGGGCATCACGGTGTAGCAATACACCCCCAGTGGTATTCTAAAAGATGTATGCTTTTCATCTTCAGGGTACATCTTAATTTGATTGGATCCTGAAAATCCATCCATGAAGGACATCCTCTCAAAATCGCACGTATTGTCGATCATAAAATCCGTGATCAGGAGAGAGAATTTGTCTTTGGGACAGACAATGTTCAGATCACGGAGTTGATGCAAATCTGGATCTTTCCATTCTTCTTTGTGACGGGTATGATGTTGGCTACCCAGTCAGGATGCTGATCTTCCCTGATGAAACCGGAGTCTATGAGCTTTTTAACTTCCGATTCAATTGCCTCCATTATTTCTGGGCAGAATCATCGTTGTTTCTGCTTGACTAGTTCCATGTCTGGATTGATATTGAGGCGATGCATAACCACTTGAGGATCAAGCCCGGGCATGACCTCATAGTTCCAAGCGAAGACATCTATGTACTCTTGTATAAGATGTATAAGGTCTTCTTTCTCAGATAGTAGTAAACTCTCACTTATGAAGATGAATTTGGGGTTAACCTCATCTCCTTGGTTAATCTAAATCACTTTATCATCTGTGGATGGCTCATGCTATTCGAAGCGGATGTCCAAGAAAGTATTCAAGTGTTTTATCTAGAGATTGGTGTCTGACTGGATTGTTTCTTCATCTTTGTCTTCACCCTCTTGATGGCTAGTTAAAATCATTTCACTGAAAGATCTTCGAAGATAGCGCTAACACTAATACCTGATTCCCATGATGATGTGCCTGACCAGTAATCGTGATATAACAATTTCTATAACAATTCCTCAGACTCAGAGCCTGATGGGATTGGAGTTGATACGTACCCTAACCCCCTCCGAGTTTGATGATAGTAGTCAGGGGCCTTCCCTTTTGGGACAAAAGATCAAAGCAGTGTTCGTCTTGCTTGACTAAAGTTCAAGCCAGACCTTTTCATTAGGCCATACCTTATATTCTCCGTCATACGACATGCATTTGGCCCGTAATGAGAGAACTGTGGGGATTTAGGATCGTCTTTTGAGCTTTCACGAGTCACTCGTTCAGACTCGATTCTCCCGAGTAGAATTGACTTTTGACCTATGCGTTTAGCTGACACTTCGAAGAAAGCTCCTTGTGCATCACTGGTCTTTTCATGCATCATGAAGAATGATTTGATTGGTACATGCAATAATGTCAGAGCATCTACTGGCTTGGTCACTATCCACGTCAGTATTAGTATCTGACGGTACAAAATCAGAAGCAAATATAGAAAAATAAATCAAATCTAAGTTCATTAATAAACCACTCGCCTTCAACATTGCAGTGGTATTGAAATCGAGCTTATCAATACTGGTTATAAGAGGATTTATTTCTCAAGACATTCTTCTTCTGCCTCTGGTTCCGTATACGCTTCATTATCAAAGTCTGATTTTTCTGGCTGGAGATTCTCATTAACCTTAAGAGAATCTTGGTAGAGGAGGAAGTCAGTGAAATAATTCTCTACCCCCTTGAACGGATGCCTTTTAGCGATCAATGTTCTTACTCTTTCCCGTTCATCAGCATATTTCATCAAGGGTAGACGGGACGATGGAGTTGCGGTGGATCGATGGTCATCTCAGTAGAAGGTTGTAAGACATGTCAGCATCAATGATATAACACGTCACTTCAGACTTCAAATCCCTGATCTGGCATTTGAGTTTGATCTTGCCCATCGGGCGTGTACCATTGGAATAGAAGCCATAAATGGTAGTCTGTGTAGCACTCAATCGATAGATGGGAATCCCTATGTGGTGCATGACCTGACGAGGCATAATGCTCAATGCAGACCCTAAATCAACCTGAATGCGGCTCACTTCAATGATCCAATGTGCCTTATATAATATAACGGTCTATCATTTTCCTCTTTATTTGCATATCTTCCGAACAGAATGTGATACATAGGGAACGTCTGGAGGCCTGATGACAGTGCCCATAGTCTTTCTCCTCTGGGATGGCAGAATTTGGGTTAAGAAAACTTCAGAATCTGACAATTCTTCTCTTAAAGCTTCTCTCGTGGATTTGGAAAGTCTGAGAAGCTCGTATAGAGTGATCTGAACAGGGATGTTGGGGGCTAAGCTAAAAAATCAAAGCAGAAGGGAGTTAATGGTCTCGCATCATCTTTTTGAAGGGCTTTGGCATAACAAAGCTCCTTCTGTTTGTTCACGGGCTATTTTATGGAGTGGTCGACTGTCTCCTTCACTGGCTGGGAAGAGCTTGCCACCGGCTGACCATACTGTTTCAAGTACTGCCTGTCGGATCGGAGCTTTGACATGAAAGGAGTACATATATCAGCAGTGAAGACAGACTCCTCTTCTCCTGAACTAGTGAGGGAAGCAACATCTCCCACAGTTTTCTAGCAGAGATACCCACCACATTGCTGGAGGACGCATTAGCCTTGCCTTTAGATTTCCTGTGTTTAATAGTTGTCCATTGTTGGCTTTCGATAATGTCGGGGAGAACCCATATTATCTCTCCTCAAGGAGTAGGGACAGAGACAAGGCCTTTCTCCTTTTTGTTGTGGGGATCAGTATTGATCACCCTCAGTTCCCCTTTCGGGATAGGACCACTCTGGCTGGTACTGATGGGAGTTCTTTGTCAAATTGAAGAAACGTCATGTTAGCCGTTACCTTCTTCTGCTCTGGACAGAGTTTGAGGACATTTGCGTTGATTAGAGCTTGAAGAATATTCTTGAAGATGTAGCAGTTCTTCGTGGGATGCCCTAACATTTTGTGATATAACAGTAGTTAGCATCATCAGTCTCCCGACTTCGTCAGCGCGTCTGACCTCTAATAATTTGAGTTTGTTACTCTTCTGGAGTAACTTGAATAGAGAGACCACGTGCTCATCCTTGAAGGAGTATGATTTACTGGCACGTGTTTGGCCAGGAGCTCCACCCCCTCTGGCTGAATGGGGTTCTGAATGTGATTTAACCTCCGTTGCCAGAGTATTTCATCTTTTTGGCTGAGAAGATGACACTAGAGTGCGTCGCGTTGATTTGTTGGGGTCTTAGTTTACTGTCTTTCTCTTCAGCCTTGACCTGGGTGACTATTTCCTCTGTCTGCTCGCCTTATTGCATCAGCTGCTTCCAAGTGTGGCATTCCGCCACTCCTATCCGGGTGAGGAGTGCAGTCTGTAGGTTGTGGTGGAACGTTTCCACCAATGTGGACTGGGACATGCCACTTGGACAACGTAGTGCCATACTCTGATATCTCTCCACAAAAGATTTGATGGACTCCCCTTTCTTCTGCTTCGTAGCGAGGAGAGTCAGCATTGCTACCTCTGTATCGTCTTCGAAGAAGCGAGCCAGAAATAGCTTTTTCAAGTCGGTCCAATTTTTGATAGAGCCAACATGCAGCTTTATGAACCATTCAGAGGCAACCCCCTTTAGAGTGCCAATAAATAAATGAGCCATAATAGCATCATTCGATACTACATTCCCAGTTTGGGATTTAAATTAGTAAATGTGTTGGTTCTGTGACCCCTATACCGTCGAATGTATGTAGGGTCGGTGCCTTGAATCTTGGAGGGTAAGGAGTTGTGTCACATTCCGCTGGGTAGGGTCGGACTACCCCCTACATCTTGAAGGTTGCCCCAGTGCGCAAAGGCTTCGAGGCGTTTCTCTAGATTGCTCATCCTCCTTGAGTGACAAGAGTCACTTTTCTGAGCCATCCTCCTCTTCAGATGAAGGTTTGGGGGACTCAGAGTTTGAGTGGTTTTCACTCTCAGTATCCTCAGAAAAAGAGTTTTCTCCCTCCTTTTTTCCCTTGGTCTTTGGACTCTTTTTCTTCTTCTTAGGCAGCTGTGCTAGCATTTGCTTAAGGGTGTCGATAAATTCTTACTGAGGTCGAATCATACCGAATTGTTCCCACTGAACTTGGGCCTGCTCTTCGAATCACTTGTCCGCTTCTTCAGGAGTGTTCGTCATGTATGTGAAGACTTCTTTCTCGGTAGAAGAGTTAGAGGCTTGGGATTCCGCGATGGCAGGGTGTATCTCGTTTACGTCAATACCCTGGCTAGGGCATTATAGTTCACCGGGGCAATTGTACCAATCCGGATGCGAGTCATTAGGTGCGGGCACTCATCTGTTCCCCGACCCAGGCGCGTGGCGGGCGAACGGTTCGAACAGAACCGTTGCTAATGGTTCAAACAAAGCCAAAACCATTGCCAACGGTTTGGACAGGAACAATTGCCAACAGTTTTCAAGCAAACCGTTGAAAAATCACACAAAACTTCCTAGTCCCCAACACTATAAATAGCGATCTTTCTGAGTTCTCAAAACATAGAATTCGATCGATTTCCTCTCCTAAAAACAACTACGACAGAATTCAATCTGTGGGTTGTTAAGATGGAAATTCTCTCTCCTTCCTTTCTCTTACAGTGAATAGTCCTCCATATTAAGACAAATATTCTCTCTAAAATTTGTCTTGGTCCAAACTTTGTCTACTTTCAATTAGTGATGGTACTGATTAATTTTGGTTTAATTGTACTGTCTATTTGGTAGTGCTATCTATATACCGTGAAAGAGTGTTGTATCTTGAGAGACCAGCGTTCAGCAACCCGTTAGCACCATAGCGGGGGATGTAATTCTCTTAAAGAGATTCATTATATGCGAACCTCACTCCATATATTATATAATTGAACTAACGTTCTTTTTACATGGGTTATTCTGAAATATTTATTTTCATAAATTTTAATGTTAATATATTAATTGTATATTGAGACTAGCTAATAGCTGACTAATTGGTGTTTAACGAAGAAAGAAAATTGAAATGTGGTTCTATAATTAAGGAACATTATATCGAACAGAAAACCTCTCACCTAATTTTTACCGACCTGATCAATTAGATTGGTTGATCTTGAATAATTGTCAGAGCCAAGAACAAGTTCCAGAGGGGATGAACATTTTTTACCCTATCCCTCAACTTGAGAGATCTTTGGACAAATGAAGATCTAAATTCGTGCATTGAAACGTTAACAATGAAGTTCCCAACATGAGGAAAAATTTTACCATCAGCAAAGTTAGCGTAGCGTGAAATGTTTGAACTGCCTAAATTGAAACGTAATCCAAATTATTTTCTAGCTCTTAGTCATTTACTCCTTGGTTCTTCAGTTGTGTAACTTATCAAAATTTAGAAGTTTTTGTTGAGCAAGGGATTGTATCATTTACTATTTGATAGCGACTGATGCTACGTATTTTTCTTGCATATAAGCATATTTAGAGAGTATTGCAACTTAGGGTATGCACCCAATAGAGAGAAGAAAACAAAACAAAAGTTTGAATTTGTGTAAGTTCTGCATTAACTCGTTTTCACAAAGAATTATGGGAAAACAAAGGCATAATAATAGGACTATATAAATGCTCAGCATTGTGATCAAGAGATCACGGTAGCCAGATGGCTAAAGAAGTGAAGGTTTTAGGAGGATGGTCATGCCCCTACACTCACCAAGTAGAGCTTGCTCTCAAGCTCAAGGGAATCCCATATGATCACATTGAGGAGGATGTTTGGAAGAAGAGCCCTTCAGTTCTCGAGTATAATCCCATCATTCCTATATATAAGAAGGATGTTCCAGTCCTCGTACACCATGGGAAACAAATGGCAGAATCACCAGTTATCCTTGAATATATTGAGGAGACATGGGGTGTGAAGAATCCCTTGCTTCCTAAAGACCCACAAGAAAGAGCTTATGCGCGCTTATTAGCAAGGTTCATAAATGACAAGGTATGGTCATGTAATCAAGTTAGTTATCAATGATTTTTTTGCATGACAATGTGCATGATATAATCTTTCTCCATTCAGTTCATTCCGAATTTTAGGATAGCATGCTGGTGCGAAGGCGAGGAGCAGAAGAAATGCATGGAACAGAGCAAGGAGAACCTGATCATTCTCGAAAGGCAGCTCAAAGGGAAGAAATTCTTTGGAGGGAATGCAATTGGGTTGGGCGACGTGGCTGGGAGCTACATTGCCTTTTGGACTGGAATTATACAGAAGGTGAATGGAGTAGCTCTGATCAATGAAGAGAATCACCCCAGCCTGTTGAAATGGTCTGAAGAGTACTTGAGATCTGATATTGTGAAGGAAAGCTTACCTGACAGAGAAAAACTAACTGCTTCATACCAAGCTGTAAAACAAGCCTTGTTGGCTAAGAAATCTTCTGCCAATTAATTTGTGACTTCAGTCACTATACGCGTGCAGAGTATAATCAGTTATATCTAAGGATCGATGAGAAATAATGTGAGCAAGAAATGTCATGAAATTCAATGAATTGATAATATGATAATGTTCTTGCTTTGAAACAAATGGAGGGTCATACATATTTATTCACATCAGCCCCTCGTGACATGACAGAAAATTTATCCATGCATTTCAGTAAAACTTTCCTCTCTGTGTTAGCAAATCTACCAGAACCTCTATATGTCATCTAATCAGACTGGTTCATTGTATACGTTCAATTGAAAATCTCCTTTTTGTGATTTCCCAATTAGTCTGGTGCAAAATAGTTGAAGGAAAAATAAAAAACTATAGACAGCTTCTTAATGCAGAAGAAGCTATGTTAAAGGAAAAGACTAGGCATCTTGGTGAAAGCAGAATGAGTGTAGAATCATGTATCTGAAATCTTTCTATTTTAGACGTGGTGTTGTTGATCAGGACAGTTATATCAGTTAACAAATTAGCAGATTTCCGTTTCAGTAATTAACTGTTAGAAATTACTCTAACTTCATTTCGAATTGAAGATCAGACAACATAGATTTATTGGGAAATAACAATGCGGCATCACAGGAACAGGAGGTTTTGTAGTAAGAAGATTCCAGGATGCTTAGGCCACTGGCTTGAATTGCTGAGTTCCTTGTGGCCGAATCATCATCGAATACCTGTATAACCCGAATTTTCCTGGATTTCAGGCACCAGTACTGATTCTTGAACCTGAAAAAATTATCCATTGCAAAGAGAAATGGTTTCAGCTTTGGAATAACTGGCAAGTCTACTCCTCAGATGATCTAGTGAAAGCCATTTTCTTTTTGCCTATTGGGAGAGACTGAGGTAAATACAATGTGTTTGGCTGTCACCCTAGGGGGATATTAGAACTGATGTTCTTGAAGCCATGTATGTCCCCAGGCAGGGGTGGACCCACATAAAACCCGGTGTGGATGAATGCCCACACTGAATTTTATAAAATAACATAATAGTATTTATAGTTTGCAACTTTTTTTTTTTTTTTACATAATCTCTTCTTTTTATATTATTTAAGGCTCGGAAGGACTCGCCCAAAGCCGAAATCTAAGCTATTGTAGGTCATAAGTTCAAGTCTTGATTGGTGCAACATTTTTTTTTTCCCCTCTCTTTTCTTATTACATTCACGCTCACACTGAAATTCTTATTACATTTACGTTCACATTGGAAAAAATATCATGCATCCACCACAATCCCTAGGGGCTACTCCAGCAAATCCAAATTACAATTTATGTAGTCGAATATATTCTAATACCAAACTGATACAAGTGAAGAGACAAGGGAACCCTTCTTCTTAGCATGGTGAAAAGAATAACTCTATCTTGCATGGTGGATGTAAGCCCAGGCTGTGGCTAAACCATGTAAAATCTCAGTGTTCATTGTGTTGGCTTGTTGATTTATTTTTCTTATTTAAATTCTATTTTTGTTCCTCCCTTAAATTCCGCATTGAGGATCTCTGTTCGAGCAATATATTGAAATGGGATGTTAGGATTTTCTTCACTTCACAGCTCCATGATGATATAATATATGGACAGTCAATGAGAATACATTTTAGTTCACTTACTTAAAATTTCAATAAATTGCAATCTGAAGTAAAAAGCAGTCTATGGAAAACATTAATTTGAAGTTACAAGTAACTTGTGATGTAACAAAAGGATCAAGTTGATAAAGAATCCCAGTTATCCACAATAGAACCAATATATTAAAACTCCGTGGTCCGCGGGAAATCCATGACAAAGAAGTTAAATTGAGGCACTATGAATTGAAGATGAAGTCGCAAGAATACTATTTGTAGAGAAATTCCAGCATCTTCTACCTAAAGCTCTATGTCAAGAGTTCTTATTTAAGTCAGTTAGAAGATAATAAGAACTCTTTCTAGTTCAGACATTATCTGTTAACTCACAAGTCGAACTTTTTTATTCCAGAACTAGCACTTGGTTTCAATGTAGATTAGATTCTATTGCTTACTAAATGTCAGTAATCTGGTAAGTTGTCTTTTCTCAATTCATTTACAAGGGAAAATTACTAAGTTTTATAGATCTTCCCGGCACATACTTTCGCTAAAAACTGGAAGAACCCAAAATTAGCATACAGATCAACTATATAAATCCTAGTCTTGCGATAAAACTGAGAGTGTCAGAATCAACTTATCAAAATGTCCCAGGAAGTAAAGCTGTTGAGATTTTGGACAAGCCCCTTCTGTGGAAGAATAGAGCTTGCTTTAGAGCTCAAGGGGGTTTCGTATGATTGCATGGACGAGGATCTACCGAATAAGAGCGCACTGCTTCTCGAGTCCAGTCCCATATACAAGGAGGTTCCTGTTCTTCTGCATAAAGGCAGGCCCATAATAGGATCGATGACCATCCTCGAATACATTGATGATGCTTGGAGTGGACACCCCCTGCTGCCTAAGGATCCATATGACAGGGCCCAAGCGCGCTTTCTGGCAAAGTTCATTGATGAAAAGTTAGATTCACATCTTATGCATGCTATTTCTAATTAGGTACTGATGATTAACCCTACAGTCCTTTTATTGTGAAAAAATAAATGAACAAACAGATAATGATCTGAACGAATTCAAGCCATTTACCTCAATCATGACAGGTTGCAGCTATAATGTTCTCTTGTGAAGAATTAGTGGAACATAAAACAATTAGGTTTGTGATCAAACAGGTTTCGGTAAGGGCTAGGCTATTTAAAGGGATAGAGTGACAGTTATACCTGTTAACCTTAAGAAAAAGAAAAACAGTTGCAATATAATTATCGATGCTTAGGGTCATCAATATGGAAATCCATAATTAAACAAAGTATGATAAGAATCATAAGATCATTTGAGCTTCATTTTTCAAGCATAAGAATATTATTTTGTTCATTTCTGAAAGAGAATTTTTTTCCTCATGTACCTTAGTTATCTTCTGGCATGGCTCAAATGGTTGAACTACAAATAAATACTTATGAGATCCAAGAATAAAATTTATGGCAAAATTTCTCTACTAATAAATTTATTGAAAAAGGTAAATCTTCAGAAGTAATGTGAGAATTATTCACTTATCTTAGAAGCCATGTTTATGTGTTCAATAAGAGAAGTAACACAGCCCAAAAGTCTGATCGTTCTTCATGCTCAGTGCATTCCTACATTCAGGAATTCATTCTGGAGCGAAGGGGAGATGCAGAAGAATTGCTTGCAGCAGTCAAGGGAGTACTTGAGCATTCTAGAGAGGGAGCTTAAAGGCAAGAAATTCTTCGGAGGGGATGCCATCGGATTGCTGGACATCGCTGCAAGCTACATTGCTCATTGGGTTGGAGTCTTCCAAGAGGTAGCTGAAGTGAACCTGTTCAATAAAGAAAATCACCCAATCTTATGGAAATGGTCTCAGGAGTTCATCAATTCTAACGGCGTTAAGAAATGCTTTCCTGCAAGAGAAAAACTGGTCACCTTCTTCCAACCTCGGAAAGCAGCCATGAAAGCCTATGTTAAACCTGCTGTATAATCATAGAATGAGATTGCAACTGGCAATGAATGTCCATGAAGGATGAATAAATGGGAATGGATCCTTCCTGCTGCAGTCTGAGTAGTGGAGAGTCTGCTTCCTTAATTGAAGACAATAAGAATAAATGCTTTATCTATCTGTATCAGTTTTCTTATATGAAATCTGTTGAAGTGCAATTATCAATTACCCATGCTTCATCCTAACCTTTCTGACAATGCTTGTATCCAGGGGAGGTGAGCCATCACCTAAACTATTATTCATAGGGATTTATCTTATTTACCCCCAGTATATACCTGTTGCAAAACATAGATCTAGGACCCAATCAAATAGAAATTCCCACACAAAACACATGACAAAAAAACAAATAGAACAATAATTTTAAAATATATTAAACATGTCAGAGACAAGGAAAATAATTTTGCCTAATTATAATACAATTCAAATATCCAACGGTCTCCATCAAGGTGGGGACTAGATGTCAATCGATTCTAGTTTACACAAAATCTGATGAAACCAAGACGTGATGGCAGTCCTCGTCAAAAATATTTGCAAGTTGATTTTCAATATGGACATCCGAAGTGTTCACATAACAATCCGCCCTTACTAGGGATTCGGTTGTTTAGTATCGTGCAAGTGAGGTTGTGATTGCATTGGATTTTCCCCTTATTTTCCCCCACCAAACTAAGCCATAATCTATCTTTATATGATTCATTTTTAATGAACAACCAGATTAGAAACTATAAGTGTTGCAGTTTGATTATCGTAGAACACATCCATAGGAATAAAGATTCAACCCATATCTTGTTGAACATACATTATCCACATTAATTCATTTTTAGTCAATGTCATTGCTCGATACTTTGCCTTAGCACTTGATGTTATAACCACACTTTGTTTCTTACTTTTTACACAATATCTGGTTGTCGATCTTTTATTATTTTGATCGCCAACCCAATCTGTATCACTATATCCACCAATGTCTTTTTGACCATTTTTCTTTATTCAAATTCTTTTGCCAGGGGAAGACTTGAGATATCTCAAAATTTTATCAACATATTCATGTGGCTTGCTCTTGGTGCATGCATAATAAAATTGACAACATAAGTGATGTCAGGTTTTAAAATTAAATTTACCAACAAGTATTTGAAATTGGCCTATCGAGAGTCTTATCATTAGTAAAAAGTAGATAGGCAACCAGAAAGGTTCAGCGGGTTGATTTGAGGTTTCTTTTTTTGGAAGAGAATATCTCCTGACTTCTGAATCTTTTTCTTAATCTATAGATAAAAAAATCAATAGCCAGTATAAAACACTAACTTCATAAGCAATGGGCATGAAGAATTAAGTAGAGATTAAAATGGCTCACAAACTTTTTAAGTTTCCAAAGGAATCCCTTTATTTTATGTTTTATCCTTTTGGAAAGAGGGGCCGAAATTTTTTTTTTTTCACTTTGACAGAACGGGGAGAGAGAGTTCGCAGTGGAAAGGGGAGAGATAGCGAGATCGAATAGCAAATTAGGTTTCTTACTTATTTATTTTTTTGGAAAATTAAAAAAAATATTCTTTTTGTTTTTATTTTTAGAAATTCCTTTTCTTTTTGTAGAGAGAGGGGCAGATAGTTCTCTTTTTTGTTTTAGAAAAAATGGCTGAAAGTTTTCATTGTGAGAAAAAGGAGAGATGGATTATGTACCAGATTTTCGCATCTGTAATAGTTCTCAAATTTTCAATCTCTTTCTATATTTAGATAACTTCTACACATTACAATTTATTTGGATTCATACTAAAATTAATTCTAGATAGACACTTAATTTGATATTACTATATTTAGGTAACTTTGGCATTCAATTAGAATTTATTTGTATAGATATTAAACTAATTATAGATAACTAGAATTTATTTGCTATAATTTTCTAAAAACTCACTATTTAGGCCATCCGTTTTTTTCCTACTTGATACATAGAAAAAAAATATTCAAAACACTTGATTTTTTATTTATCGATACTTAAAATAATATAGATCAACTTTAACGGAGTGAATTTTATATTCGAATGTCAGATGTTGGTATTTGAGTGGGAAGAATTCAGGCTCAAATCTTTTTAGAAGGACACAAGTATCTCTCTCTCTCTCTCTCTCTCTCTCTCTATATATATATATATATATATATATATATATATATATATATATATATATATATATATATATATATATATATATATATATATAAGAAATATGTAATTAAATGGCAGTTGATGGAGTCCATCAGCTATCGCTGGGGTGCCAATATCTCAACCCCAGATCTAGGTTGAGAGATGAGGGACAGTAAATTTGTAAAAAAAGTCACTGAGGTGGAACCATCTCAGCCCCAGATAAAGGCTGAGAGTTAACAGACAATAATTTAAAAGAAAGCGTCTGTAGTTTTGCAAAAAACACTTAATTGATCTCTTTCCAAGTATCACCAGAGGCTCTTTCTCCTGCCCCCGTCATCGCCGCCCTCTCTTTTGTCTCTTCTGCCGTAGTTATCCTCATCACCACCCTCTCTCTAAAGCTGCGTGAGCTGCATCCAGATCTAAGGCTCTCTTTCCTCTCCTTTCGCCACCATCTCTCTCATCTTGAGCTCTCTCGCTCGAGCTCTTCTCCCATCGCCGCCCTCTCTCTCGTTTCCCCTCCTCTCCTCTCCCGTTGATGCCCTCATCAACGCCCTCTCTCCTCTCCTGTCGTAGTCGTCCTCGTCCCCCTCTCTCTCCCCCATCTCTCCTCTTCTGTCACTGTCATCGTCACCCTCTCCTCTCCTCTCTCATCGTCGTCACCGCCCTCTCTCTCTCTCCTTGCCTCTCCTCTCCCACCCAATCTCTCTCTTTCTCTCTCTCATCCCAACCAAATCTGACAGGGATGAGAAAGGAAAGGGTGTTGACAACCAGGTCGAGGTGACGGAGGGAGGAGCGGGAGAAGGTAATGCAGGGGAATATGGCTGGAGATCCGCTTTCAGTCGGTGAAGACGAGAGAGAGATTAATTGGGCTTTTTTTTTTTACAAAACTACAAATGTTGGGGTGTTTTTTTTGTTAATTTACTCTCTCAGCAATGTTGCCACATTAACGACAGTTGATGGACTCCATCAGCTATCATCTAATATACATATATACATAGAGTTGGACTACAAAATAAAGATTAAGTTTTGATAGAAAACTTCATACTTTTTTAATAATTGATTGTGTGGGAGAGTAGATTGGCACAAATCTCAAAGTATATTCCTTTTCCATCCCATCTCACACTAATCTCAAAGCACATTCAATGGCTAGAAAAGTTTTAATTTTCTACCCAAAAATTAATGGAAACATTGTAGGGGTGTGTGTAGACTTGTGTCATTCCAAAAGGATTCAAGGCTGAATTCTTCCTGCTCAAATATAACCTTACGACATCCGAGTGCAAGATTCATTCTGTTGAAGTTGATATACATTATTTCAAGTAACTTAAATAAAAAATGATGTATTTTGAATACTTTTTACCCATCCATCATTTAGGCCTAAAATGGACAGCCAAAATTAGCAAATTGCTTAGATATATATCTTTAGATATACAAATTCTCGATCCAATCATTTCAACATGATTTACACTTAATAACCCTCACACACCATTTCTTATTAGATTTCAAATATTCTACACCATTAAACTAACTCATTATTTTGGCCGTCCATTTTCTGCATACTTGATGGATGGGCAAAAAGTATTCAAAATTTATGATTTTTGATTTTTAGTGACTTAAATAATGTAGATCAACTTCTTCAACAGAGTGGATCTTGCATTTGGATGTCGTAAGTTTGTATTTGAGTGGGAAGAATTTGGTCTCGAATCCTTCTGGAATGACACAAGTATCTCTCTCTCTCTCTCTCTCTCTCTCTCTCTCTATATATATATATATATATATATATATATATATATATATATATATATATATATATATATATATATATATACATATATATTATATGCATGTTATGTATATATAGGCATATGTATATGCATAATAAGACATAGTTTTTGCATATATACATCTCTATCTACATATATGTATGTTAAAGTATACTTTCACATTTTCAAACCCGCCTAATCCACTTAAAAACCCGAACCGACCCAAAGCCAACCCAAAATCCGATGCATAGGTTACAAAACCACGCAAAAACCAACCAGAATCTGATTGGACAGTTTCACTTTCTTCAAACCCCGTCCAACCCAACCCGTGAACACCCCCCCCCCCCCCAGTTGGACTCCTACTTCATCAAGATATGGTGATGACCAAGATGATTGTCACTTCATATGTTGCTTCTAATGGTCAGATTGGCAATATCTTCACTAAAGCATTGCGAAGTTTTTCTCTTCTTTGTAACAAGTTACACATGAGTAACAGTTATGTTCCAGATTGACACGAAAGTATTTGAGAGATTGAGGGTATCTATGCAATTTTTATATTTTTTTATTTATATAAATAACATGACAACCCGAAATTAGGATTGAGCCTTCTATTCTCCAACATAACAATATTGAACAACTTTCTAGCAAACATTCAATGTGGGAGAATTCACTTTTAGAGTCATGACTAGTTTGATGTAATCCACTGAACTTCAGATTATTTGAACTTTAAACCATTTGGGACATTTTGAAAAATTGCAGCATATCATACCAAGGTCAGACAATACACATAAACCCATCCAACCTTAGACTCAGAAAAGTGAAATGCTTAAATTAAGTGGGAAATTTATCAGAAATATGAGGTGCCTACAAGAATAATGACATGGGATCTACAAATGAATTAATATTTTTTTTCTAAGTGGAGAATAAGTGACATGGTAATCCTTTCCCCTTCAGTAGAGAGTAATTTCCATCATAATTATAGCATAGCATCAATCCATATAAAAGTGTGGAAATTTGTTTACTACACGAAGTCCAAAGGCTCTATAACAAAGAATTTGCATTAACAAGAAAAAAACCAAATGAAAGTTTGGTAATCCTTAAATTTATTTCGAGAATGGACAAATAAACCCTCAAAGTGATGCACTGTGACCAAAGATGAAGAAGTCGATATGTTCACAAATTTACTATATAAGTTAAGTGGTAGGAAGAGTTTGAACTAAGTGCACTAATTAGGATTAATCAATAAAGAGTTGTATTGAGTAGTTAGAAGATAACGACCTAAGTGGAATCAGAAAAATCTACAAAGATTTAACAAAAGTGGTTAGACGATAAGTCGAATTCTAATTTAGTTTATTTGTTTTCTCATAAAGTTTTCCAAGAATTCATATTTTTTTAAAGTGGGGGAATAAGTATATAAATGATGGTATTTGTCTTTTTCCCCACAATATGTGCATGAAGATTTAATTTCCTATCTAGGTACGTACACCTCAAGTACAAAATTTGTACATGGAGCAATTCAAGTTCTTGGTTAGGTTAGAAACTGTAGTAAGTGTATATAAAGTTAGTTAATATGACAACTTAACAAGAGTTTGTTTTAAGGAGGAATCAACTTTTTAAAAATTGAAGCACTCTAATTTTCTTTCTACAATATGCATATTAAGAGTGAACCGCACAATAGAGTATGCACAGCTACAAATAAGAAGGTGAATGGACTTTTACCCTAAGTCACTACTTTTATATAAAACATGTTTCCAGTATAATAAATAATCTAGCTAAGATTAAAAAATATGAAATGTGATTATACAAACAATATATAAAGGCAAACATTGTGCATGAATGGTGAGTGTCACAAACAAGCAAATGGCTGCGGAAGTGAAGGTTCTGGGATATTGGTCAATCCCTTTCAGTCGCAGAGTAGATCTTGCTTTGAGACTCAAAGGAATTCCCTATGATTACATTGAAGAGGATATTCCAAAAAAGAGTACCATGCTTCTTGACTATAATCCTCTATATCAGGAGGTACCTGTTCTTGTGCACCGGGGGATGCCGATTGTAGGATCACTTATTATCCTCGAGTATATTGAGGATACATGGGGTGGGTATCCTCTGCTGCCGAAGGATCCCCATGAAAGGGCCCATGCACGCTTTCTAGCGAAGTTCATTGATGAAAAGGTATGTGTGGACTTATAATTGTTCCTTTCCCCCCTAGTTAGTTCTGAATGCACCAGTACTGAATTTGTTCAGCAGCTGCATTTATTTATTGAAATTTATACCAAAATTAACTTCCACGTCTTCAAACCATTGTTTCCTAGAATGAAGGGTCCCAACAGATTCAAAATTTACTCTCTTTACACTGAAAACAAAAATCCTTTATGAATATAAGAAGTAGGGATATTGAAGCTGAAATTTTGTCACCAGGTAGCTTTCAGTGCCAAGAGTGAATTCAAATCTAGAAAACTAGCTATATCCCATGCCGATCTACATATAAAATTTTTTATCCTACCATCACAGAATTTCTTAAAATTTTAAAAATCTAACAGGTTAATTGAAACTTTCTCATCTGTAATTCCCTTGTAATATCACAAGTCTAATTCCTCTTATGTTGTAGTGTGTTCCAGTATTTCGAATGTTATTTTGGGATGAGGGGGACATCCAGAACTCAATGGAATGGGCAAAAGGATACCTTACCTATCTTGAGAGTGAGCTTGGAGGTAAAAGATTCTTCGGAGGGGAAGCTATTGGGTTGGTAGACATTGTAGCGAACTACATTGCTTTCTGGGTTGGAGTACTCCAGCAGATGGCTGAAATAGATCTATTCAATAAAAAAGAATTGCCCATGTTATGGAAATGGTCCCAAGAATTTCTGTGCTCTGATGCTGTTCAGAAAAGCTTACCTGACAGAGATAGATTGCTTGCTTACTTCCAAGCTAGGAAAAAGGCCCTGCTACTTGCCAAGCCTTCTGAAAAGTAAAATACATTTACAAAACTAGATACATGTATGATGTTAATAAATTCTGACAGAGGATAAAAGTAAAAAGAATTTTATTTTTATTTTGTCCCAATATGTTTGTATATTATGCTTGTGCTGTTGACATCACTTCTTGTCAAATTTTGGTTGAAATTTGTTGTTAGAAGAATATTATGATGTTAAATCTGAGCATTGAATGGTCATGCTTATTCTATTCACGGGAGGCTTGCAGACCACGTTTCTCCCAAAAGTTCAAAGAGTTATAAACATGCATTGCACCTGCACAAAACTAGTCTATATATAAAAATGTGTGTGCATGTACAATCACACTCCAAGTGGTCACTGGAATAATTTTCTAGCTATTCCGAACTTCCATTTTTGAAATGTTCAGATATAAAACATGGTAATGTTTTTCTTCAGAAGTATCCAACAATTATACTGGGTGGTTGATCCCATTGAAAATAAGTTTCAACTTCAGATGACTGGTTCTCATTTGGCTTCCAACCGTCGATCAGCCATCAAAAGGAAGAAGATTTGATAGAATTTAGGTCAAGTCATAGAAAAGTATGAGGTCATTTGTTTTATACTTTTCTAATGTGATGAATTTGTTGGGTATTCATGTGTGAACATAGTGTTATATACAGGAAGGTGAATAGAATAGTGATGGACTTAAATACAGAGTTGGAGTCAAGACATATAATTGGTTGAGGTATTGCGTTACAGTGGTTCTTGGCCTATAATTAAGTCACATTTTATTTCCCAAAAGAATGGTTGAGATTAAACCAAAATATGTCTTTCCATCAAACATGCCTCCTTTTGATTGTAATAACTGAAATCATATTTCTTGAGGAGAAAAGCAACTTATGAAAAGAGTTAGTCCCTTTATATAGACTCAATGTATAAAGAACAGAAAGATAAACAACATATACACTTGAGGAGAAGGGAAATTACAAAAAGAGTTATTCTCTTTCTATAGACCTAAAAGAATGAATGTTAAAGACAATGTCACGTAAAATTTTTCTAAATAATCTTCCCTTTACAGTCAAAATTTATTTCTGTGTTCTCCTAAAAAGAAAATATGAAAGATCGTGTTCCCCCTCCATTAACAGAGGAAAACTGGAAATAAAAAAGATTTTTAATCAATCTTTTACTACATTTAGAATTTTTATTAAAATATATTTAATCTGACTATGTATCAGAATCTATCTAAATCTTATTATATTATAATCTTAATAGATCTGACCAAAATTTATTCATATCCAACAATCAATTAATTCTGCATACTTAACTCCCATTTATCTCTTTTTTATGAATAACCACATTATTACTGTTATACTAGTAAAGAATTTAAGCAACAAAAAAAGATTTAAAAATAAAGAAGGCTATTTTGAAATTATATTTGGGTAGATGGCAATATCAAATGATTATAATAAAATTGTTCTTGCCTATGATATAGATGTATGTTTTTTTTACATATTAAAAAATAATTTGTATGGGTTAAAGGATTTCTTCCCGGACCTTAGAGGTAGGGAGATAAAACAAAATTGTCAAAGGGTTTATTCGAAAATCAAATCAAGTGAAGGGGTAAATTCAATTTACCCAATTAGATTTGGCATATTTTAAAGAGAAAGGGTGAAGTAAATTTATCCTATTAGCTCATGTGAAGAGGAAGACCCAATAGCGGTGGATCTCATTTTCATCTAGGTTTATAGATAATATATAAATATTATATTCATGTATTTAAATAAATTTATGTGATTGTCATAAACATCCGCTTGGGGTTGGTCCAGTTGCTTGAAAGGTTAACACAAACCCAACCCAAAAATAATTTCGGCTGGATTTTTTAAACCCCATGTCAAGGGAACCCAACATAGGTGCTGGCCAGCCATGAATTCGATTTGGGATAACCCCACCATTCGCATCCCTATTCACCAGCAAAACGTATTGGGCTTAATTTCAAGTAGAACGGAACAATGTAATTGATGAAGCAGAGCTAAGTGTTTGTAGCGAGGAGGATAAAGTGAATAGGTTTTACTAACTTCATCAATCTAATGAGTGAAGCTCTAACGGCTCCTTTACTGTGGATGGAAACAATGAGGTTTTTGCAACTTCTAAGCTTGTGCATCAGAAAGAAACAAAAATTGGATAGAAATGCAGGTAGAGATTACCTTTGAACATATCATGGCTGTCGAAACGGAGGCCTTTGTTGGGAGGTGTTGTTGTACTTGATATTTAAGGAAACAAAGACTATGTATGTTATGCCTTAAATTGGTGCTTCTAACTATTGAATAGGTTGTTCCTCTAATTATTTGTGAAACAAATGAGTTGGCGGTTCAACCAACTTCGGGTGGTATTTGTGGCGTGGAGGTCAAGTGAATATGTATACTAATTACATCAATCCAGTAAATAAAGCACTTGGCAACAGCTGCTTCAATGTGGATGGGAGCAAAAAGTTTTTGCAGCTTCTCAGATTTTGCACTAGAAGGAATAAAAATTAAACAGAAAGAGAGAGAGAAAGAGAAACAATTCATTTGAGTTCCTAAGGAGGGGTCATTTGAGTTTGTCTAGAGAGAGGATCGTTTGAGCTCATTTGAGGTCCTAATGAAGGATCGTTGGAGTCGTCTCAAATCCTAAGGGAAGAGAAGAGGGATTGTTGTTTGGCTCCGATTAAGATCCGAAGGGAGGACTTGTTGAGTTTGTTTGGGTTGATATTCTTCAATTCAGTATCAACATTAGCATATTTTAACATTTGTATCAACAATTAGTGCTTCGGCATCAGCAATTTAGCATTTTAGCATTAGCTCCAGCAATTGAGTATTTATTTCAAGCACTTACACATTTTTTTTTAAATTTTTTGTTAGGCAAATTATCAATACCATACCATCATGAGTTTGAGGGAGGATGTTGGATATAATAGCAATTAATTAATTAATTGAGTTATTTAGTTAAGTCCTAATAACATTATAAAGTTAAGAGTCTTTCAAAGTCTTAGTTGTATTACAAGTCATACTTTGAGAAGGATTTATTTTTTTATGGGATTTAAATAAGGGAGGATACTCATGGTTTATGTAATTATATTTTGTAAATCTTCGGAGTATCAATAAAGATGTTGTCCTTCATAGTTTACCAATTTGAACCCAGACATGCCCGCAATTGGGTACTCTAAAAATTAAAAACCTTAAATTGAAGCTAAAGAAGAAATCATCTCCTTTAATCACCTTAAACGATATTTATTTGTCATTACATGTATAAAATTGGTCACTCCAATAATCGGTTCAAAAAGAATTCACCAACGCACTTGGCACATCCAAAAACCTAGGAATAAACCCCTAAATCATCAAAATTGACTTTTGATGCACTAACTTGTTGTTAAATCAGTTTCAACAGTCCGATTTAGATTTTAATTCTAAATCGGCTTCAACTATGAAATAAAATCTGAATCTGAATAGAAATCTGAAGAGTAATCTGAATATGAAACTCCTTGATGAATTGCTGAAAATGAATTACTAAAAAACAAAAGGTTATGAACAAAATATTGTCGAATAAAATCATCAAAGCAAAGATTAATTAAAGAAAATTTTGATGAACAGTAACCTGATGAAGAGTAACCCATGATGAACAGTACCCTGATGAATTGTAACCTGCAATGATCATTAACTGTGACCTGTAACCTTTTCTGGTTTTGGAGATGGATTCATATCCTATGGATTTTGAAAAGAAGTAGAAGATGTAGAGAAGAAAAATTTGCAAAAAAGAAGAAACAGTTGTTGAGAAGAATGATTGAAGGTGAGAGAAGATATGGTTACTACTTAATATCACGGTTCTGATGGTATGCTAAACTATGAAGGTCTACAACTTTATTTGTGCTCAGAAGATTAGAAAATATAGTTAAATAGTACCACGAGCAATCCTCTCCTTATAAAAATACCATACAAAATCAAATTTTACTCAAATTGTGACTCGTAATACTATTAAAACTCTTTAAAACTCCAAATACTATTAAGATTCATATACCCTTTATATCTATCATGGATGAAACTGGCTAAAACTAAAACAATGTTCACAATTGCCAATGCATCTACAAGAACTGGAATTCAATAGGGATAATTCCTCAAACATCATTACAAGTGAAATTAGTATATCAATTGACAAGAAAATCCTCAAATAATGATATTAAGTCACAATAATATGATAGCATAAAATATTGCTATCATGATCGTCCCATAAAATTGAGAATGAATCAGACAATTTCTCTTAAAATTTCAAATTAGATTTTGAATTTAGATTATATGATTTTTTCTAGAAGGTTGGTGGAGTCCTATTTTATAACCTCCACACTAACCGTTTGTCCCCTCATTAAACCTTAACGGATGCAACTAGTTGCAGGCGCAACCTGGTTTTAGAGAAGGCTAGCTAAAACCTGATGGGGTTTCGATTTGCCTCTTTAATTCTACTTAAACTCAAGTGTAGCTCTCGCCTTTAGTTCCCTAAATATCTAACATTAAGCCTCCTCCCAATAAAGTTTTTTCCTTCAACATCCAACATTCATGGCTATTTTTGTTCAATTTTTGGTCATCCGCACGCAAAATCTCAGAAGCTACAAAAGTCTCCTCGTTTCCATCCACACTGGAGCAATCATTCATAAGCATGGTTCAAAGTCGCGGTCTCAGCCGCTAACTCGACGGACACTGAGAAGCATCGATCGCGGCGTCGCTGGTCTCAAGCGATACGTGCAAAACGCTATATAAAAAACTCAAAAATTCTAAAAAAAATTACGATGAATCTTAAAAAATATAAACATCAATATTTATGTATCACATATCCAAAACATATCACTTAGCATACTAAACATAAAGAGAATGTATAAAAACAGTGTCATCGGAAGAAATATACCAAAATACAAACATAATATAGTAAATTTCACAAGATACATTTATAAATACATACTTAATATAGTCATTGTAGAGAGAAAATCAAAATAAGGATTCTAATTTTGCCGCCCTGACGAAATTTTGTGCTATGCAGAGTAATTCGCAGGTCGATCTTCACGTCGATAGACTTAATGATGACATCGCTACTAGTCATTATTGTACAGAGAAGATCAAAATTGAGAATTTTATACTCTGCCTAATTGGTGCCTTGGCGAATTTGTAGCTATACGCAGAGTTATTCGTGAATCGACCTAGTTAATGTTAATAATAATACTAATTAAGAAAGAAAATAATAATAAGACATTTTTATCTAGTTAATATTATTTAATTAATATTATCATTAATTAATTGATAATTAATAATAATGTTTTTTTCTAGTTATTGTTATTAAAAAATAACAATGAAAATAAATTAATTGATTTAAAAATAAATATGTGAAACCTGAGCGTAGCCCGAGGCCTGACCCAAGACCACACAAAAGAGAAAAAGAAAAAAAATAAAAGAGAGAGATGGAGGGGGAGAGAGTGAGCGGAGAGAGAGAAAGAGATAGGGAGAGAGAAAGGGAGAGGGAGAGGGAGAGCGAGAGAGATTAGGGAGAGACTGCAAGACAAAAAGAGGCAAAGAGAGGAGGGGAAGAGAGACTGAGAGTGGGAGAGGCGAGAGAGAGAGTTACATGCACTTCGAACTCGAAGTCAGCAGCTGCGGCGGTCTCGGGGTGAATAAGAATGGTAGTGTCGGTCTCGCGGTGAAGGAAGAGGGCGGCGATGCCCTAGATCCAAATCGGGTACGTGTAATATTTTTTTCTTTTTTAAATCCGACTTGAAGCTGACTCGGTGTTGACTAGGTCGACTCGGCCGAGTCAACCAGAGTCGTTTCGAAACTCAGCTGAGTCAGCACGGAGTCAGCCCCGAGTTGGTCAAATCTCGCCCCCATCTGCGGATCGAGTCTTGTTCTCGTCGTGGAGAGCGTCGTTCCGGAGACAGTCGTAACCGACTCGGCCGATACTTTGAACTCTGTTCATAATTGCATTATTCACTAGATTAATGCAATTAGTAAAAACATTCACTTTAACCTTCTCTCCAAAAATATCATTGGAATCGGGTTGACCCACTAACTCATTTGTCTCATAAGTAAGTAGACTATTAGAGGAACAACCTATTAACCAATTGGAAGCACCAACCACCAAGGCATATCACGGCCTCTCTTTCCCTAAAATATCTAGCATAGCGCCACCTCCCAAGAAAGGTCTGCCCTTCCATAATCATGATCTGCCCTGATTTAACCTCTACCTCTATTTATGTTCAAATTTTGTCCTTTCTGATGCACAAACTGTGGAAGTGCATTCTGTTCACAATGAAACAGTTGTTGTTAAGTGCTTCATTCACTTGATTGATAAAGTTAGTAAACTCATTCATTTTGATCTCCTCTCCAGAGATACTTGTTAAGTGCTTCATTTACTTAGATTTGTCCATTACTTCTACTTGAACTCAATCCAATAGTTCTCTCCCCTGAGTACGGGTGCAAATGAATTGATTTACCCAAACCTAATCTACGACTGACCTAATTTTGTAATCTCGGTTTGGTTGACATAGGTTTAGAAAATCCAAGTGAAAATTTTCAGATTGGGTTTAGGTTAACCTTTCAAACAACTAGACCCGACCTCAATCACATGTTTATAACATATCACAAAAATTTATATAAATACATAAATTTAAAGTTATATATTATTTATAACCCTATATGAAAAACGAGAGGCACCACTTTCGGCTCTTCTTTACATAAGCTAATAGGATAGTTGGCATGGGTTTCGGATATCCAACAAACTTTTTCAGATTGGGTTTCGATTAACCTTCCAAACAACTGGACCCAACCCTAACCTGATGTTTATAACATATCATATAAATTTATATAAAAATAAAGATAACATTTATACATTATAACCCTACATGAAAAGTGAGAGGCGCCGCTTTTGGCTCTCCCTCTTCACATGAACTAATAGGACATATGTACTTTACCCCTTAACCTGACTTTATTTTTTAATATAAGCCAAATGTAATAGCGTAAATAGAATTACCCCTTCAGTTGACTCCGATTTTTGACTAAATCCTTTGACAAATTTATTTTTTATCTCTACACCTCTAAGATCTAGAAAAATAATTCATTTAACCCTTTACAAATTATTTTTTTCATATATAAGGCAATATTTATATCAAAAGCAGCACTTCTAACATGATTGGAATATTGGAGGAAGGAAAATGTAGAGCTCGGAATCATACAAGAAGAGAGATTTCTTTTCCTTTCTAAATGGGTCGAGAATTTCTAAAACTATCTAATCACAAAGGACTATTTCCCACCATGAAAGAATGCTCACCAAATTTCGCATGATTCATGAAGCTTTGTTTGCCATAAGGAAACTGACTAAATAAATACGAAAATCATAGTGAACGCCGCAAGGAGTCTATGGAAATGACAGAAATAGGTTGAAGAATTTCAATGTTATGGGTGAAATCATTATGTTGTCATCCGTTTTCACAGCCATCCCTATATAAACTGAAGCAACGGTTATCAAGATTCTTCAACAGCTCTTAATCGGTGTGAGAAAATATATGACAGTATAATCTTTTTATCCAAGGACAATTTTTGACCATCAGCTATTCATTTTGCTGGAACAGCAAAAACAAAATGATGGCAGGTGTTGTTATTCATGAAAAGATAAATAGTTTTTTTTCGCAAGGTTTGAAAGTCAAATGCAGGTAGTTTACCTTGTTATAGCAGCCACAGAATTTCCTCGTCCCGTAAACCTACATTAGAAAAAGGCATAACCACTACTAGAGACTTAGATAATCGTGTACAAGGAGAAAATCATAATTTAGTAATCCAAGTCTACAAAATAACTGGACTATTCTCTAAAAAGAAATATTAAGGGCTCTTAATATTAACATATTAAAACCAAACAACCCCATCTGAACTGCATTCCATACAATGCCACCCGCCATGGAATTTCTTTTGACCTCCAGATCTTTAAAATCGAAGAGTTTCCATCTAAATTACAACCAAATTCTTATGATAGTTCACCTCTAAAACCTATAATCCTCGAGACCACACTAATTTAACTTTCTTTGTGCAAACAAAGGATAAGAGAGTTAGCATTAGTCATGAAGTCAGCCTTTCTCTCTCTTCCTTTTTGCATGAACTCAGCCTTCGTATTCAAAACTCCAAATCAAGATATCTTTTATTAAAAAAAATGGTCTTGAGATGAAAATTCCAACTGAGCATTTAATTACAGGGAGGAAACAAAGCGAAGAAAACTATTGAATGAAAAGACGGCATGAAAAACACACTTACCCTTGAATATAGACCTGCTTAATGGGTGCTAAATCCTTGATATGTGGCCTTATGTTGCAACCCCCAAGAGCATAGGTATGTAGGATGCCCATTTATGTAGTGATCAGTATTCAGTGGAGTATCAGATCTCTGATTCAGTATAACAGTGCAGAAAGTGAAGGTTTAAAATTTATGACATTTCAGATGATTATTTTGTATTAACTTTGATCGAGTAAATGTATATTAGTTTGCAAAAAGAAAAGCAACTGATGCATTTAGACCAGAACAACTCGGGCCATGTTTAACCGATTCAGGTAGTATAAATAAGTCCATGGTCCATCACCACTACATTATTAGTAATGTGATAACTGTATGGAATGATCTTTACAGATCCTTTGTCAATCATACAGTACAAACAGCATCAAGCTTCTATGCTAACTACCTGATGCTTTCTAGTTATGCCAATCCAATTACCTAAGTCTCAATTCAACAGAACAGAATATCCCCTAAGACCTCCTCAAGTCTAAAACCGCATGTGTCCATTCTATTATACTGCCTCCTTATCCTTTAGAGTCCTCTTGCAAAACTCCTATGCCTCCACTACTGCAGTTCCCCTACAATATCCTTGCTAGTTTTACAATTCATGCACCAAAACATTGTCAACTCCGTTATGCTAATCTTACTTGTTTGGACACTCTACCATCCAGCTTTCTAGAAGATACAGCACTAATGGCTTCCATAAGTATCGAAGGAATGGATCGACCAGGTTTACCCAAAAAGCACCTCCACACTTCTTTTTACAGGTTCTTACCCTATCATGGTTAAAAACATAATGCACTATTCTGCATGGTTAAAACATAAGTTTTATGATGATATGAATAATCAGATTACACAAACTTCAGAGTTCACACATCTAAATCATGTTTTTTCAACCAAAATGGATATGGCAAAGGAACACAACTCAAACTTGTGATGTCCATAGAACAGTTAACCTAGTTTTTATGGGCGGTTGCCAAACCTAACGTCAACCCTCAATGAACAGGGGAGAATTCCTAACTAAGGAAAGTGAGGGCAATGCCGTTGGCATAAAAAGGCTAGTTGGTCAAAAGAATTTATTTACATAAAGCGCATGATACAAATGTGCCTCAACATGAAATTACTTAGAGTTTATTGATTTTTATGTAACTAGGATACATGTGTAGTCATTTTCATTAATTCATCCAAAAACAAATGCAAAATCAAATTAGCAGAATGCCAGCAATTATCAAGAGCAGACACAGGATTGGTGTTAAGATATGAAATTTGCTTTGAGATGTTCAAACCTTGTTTTTAATTGGGAAGAGGGCCTTGGAGAGAAAATCCCTGCATGGTGCACTTTATCCTCCTTGCGCCGTTTACTTTTCTGCCTCACTAATCTGAAGAGGTCTTCATTAATTATGAAATAAAAATATCACCAGTAATCTCCACAGCTGCAAGATCCATCCATGAACAGATGAAAGCTGTTGGCATCTAACCACTAATTCCCTTTGCACAATTTTTGAAAATATTTAGTTGCTGTGTGGCAATCCCCACAGATACGAAGATTCTTCATTATCTGCAGGGGCGTGCCTGGCTTTGTATTTAACAAGCCAAAAGCTATTACCAGCTCTCACTGTGTGTACAAAGCAAGTATCTTTTATCATCCTCCTCTACATCCTGTAGGACAAATTTCTTGTCAAGAATATATCCTTCCTTAGACATTAAGCTGCCAAGCTTTTCCAACAACTGATGCATCTCGGCACTCTGCTCCATCAACTTATCCCGAACACTCATACTTTATTTCTAATCTCTATCCAGCTATGTCCTGGATCTTTCTTCAACTTTTGTCCTTAATAGTTTTTCTCACATTACCAACCATATTCTATTTCCCCATAGATGCATACACATTTGATACAAAAAATAATAGCCAGGATTTTCCCAATTCAGAGTCATAATTTTCTCAGCAATACGCTCAGCCATCAGAGTTTCACCTGACACTGACAAGCACAGAGCAGAGCTCCCCATATACTCGCATCTGGTTCGATTGGTATTTGTAAAATAAATTTTTCTGCTTCAACTAACTGTCCACATCGAGAGAGATCACCCATGCAAGCATGGTGTTCCATCCGTGGAGTGATCTTACAGTCTTTTTCCAACTTTCCTCTTAAGTCTTAAAGTACAACTTTCCTTCTTCAACCAAACCACCATGGCTACACGCATACAACACAGCTACAAATGCAATGTGATCCGGTACAATGCCAGATTCCTCCATGCTTTTGAAAGCTTTCAGGGCCTTCTCACCTTGGCCATACATACCATAGACTGATACCAAGCAGTCCAAGTCACAACATCCTTGCCCTGCATGGACCCAAGAACGCAGATTGATTAATCAAAAATGCCACATTTGGAGTACATCTCTATTAGTGCATTCCCAATTGGAATATTGTGCTCTAAACCAAGTCTTAGAATGCATGCATGGATCTCCTTGCCATGTCTTTTTGCTGCTAGAAAGGAACATGCAAGTAAGACACTTGGCATAGTAGCCACATCCAGTTTGACCACTTTGATCTTCATTTCAGCCATAGTTTGAATCCTACTTTGTAGTTCCCATTCTGAACACATCCAGAAATAATGCTTGTCCAACTTAACTGCATCACAGATTTCCACCTTCTCAAACCCCTTCAGTGCATCATCTAACAAATCACATTTTGAGTACATACCAAGCAGAGCATTGCTCACAAAAGATTTGACTCCAACCCTCTCTTGATGACATCACAATGAAGCCCCTGGCCTTGGCTTGAATCTAGTAATTGAGAGCAAACAGAAATGAGTGCGGTAATTGTAACTGAAATGGGTTTATCATCAGACTCTTTCATTGACTTAAAAAGTTGCATTCCTCCATTGAAATTTTTCCTGCTCGCATAGCCTTTAGTTAGTGAATTCCATGATACAGTGTCATTGGCTACCATTTGATCGAAGACTTCATGCGACATCCCCAACTTTCCACACTTAGAATACATTAGTATTAGCATGTTATACGCAGCAAACATCACATTTGTACCGATTTCTCAGATAAAACCATGAACAGACCTTCCGATTTTAACTCGAACATCTCATAACGAATGCGAAGAACAATAGTGATCATTACATGATCCGGTTTTGAACCAACAGCCATGTCTCGAATAAGGTCCAAAGCCTTGTCAACAGAACCAGATTGGAAATATCCATCAAGCATGTATTCCATGCCACCAGGTCTCTTGCCGCGTCAGCATCAAAGATCCTACACGCGTCACTTAAATTCCCAACCCTGCAGTAACATCGCAATCAGACAGTTCCCACTAGTGTATCCATCTCCACACCAATTTTTATTCACAAGCCCATGCACAATCTTTCCCTTTCCCACAGCCCCAAGCCATCCGATAGCTGGCAAACACTCTCCACCGTGAAACAATCCGGAACAACACCAGCCATTCGCAACTCACCATAAGTCTCCACAGCTTTCCTCCCACTCTCCATTCGCACTGTACCCTGAAATTAAATAATTCCAAGAAACAATATCCCTCACAGGCATTCCATCAAACACTCCCGGGTCTCCGCCAACGAGCCAAGCCTTGAATGCATACTAATCAAAGAAATTGCAATATACAAAACTTGCCGGTGAACCGTCCAAGCCCACTGGAGCGAGCCTAGCCCGGCACAAGCACTGGAAACTGCAGGAAAGGTGAAGGCATCAGGTGGCAGTCTCCTCCGCAGCATTTCGTGGTACTTATCCAAAGCTTCAGAGAAGAAGCCATTGTGGGTGCAGGCCCTTGTCAAAGAATTCCACAAGAAGACAT
>JAVJIF010009395.1:0-187631 GCA_038442645.1 Agave tequilana
CCCCCCCCCCCACCCCAACCCCCAAATCAATTTCTAGTGATGTCTCAAATATTTTTCAAATGATTTTTCTTCATTTTTCATAAGAAATAATTGACTTGATCAATTTTTTAATTTTTAGAATTTTCTAATGTGAAACCTGTTAAATATGGTTAATTATTCAGTAAGGTTATTATATCAAAAAAAGTTCACGTTCTAGGCACATGATATAGTTTTGGACGGAGGGGTTGCAGAAGGTAGTTTCTTGAAAAAAGCATGAAAATTGATGGGGATTCATGTATAAAAAGTAGTTTTTTTTTTTTTTTTTGAAAATGACCCAGTTCATGGTAGTTTCTAGAAATTTTAGTCTGAATGCTAATTGATCAAGATTCAAACATGATTCAAACGCTGACTACTGACAAATTATAATCCCATTAACTATCCAAAAAAAAAATGAAACTGATGTTGTAACAGGCAGAGGCTGTGACTGATATTGCTTCATCTTCAAATTTGTCCACTTTTATGCTACGAGCACGATATTCTTCTGTATCACACCTGCATATGGAAATGGAGCAATGATATATTTCACATGATTTCATATCTTAATTTATCATTATGATAACTTCTTTGTCACAACGTCCAAGTTGTATTCTTGTTTTCTTTTTTAATAAATGCCATTTATTTCAGACCCTTGTACCTTGCAGTGATTGCTCATTAAGAGATGCGGCCTCAACTGCTTATGCACAAGTTTGTGCGCCATATCACACTTGGACTATTAAGAAAGCAGTTGGTGCAGGGATGTATGCTCTTCCAACAAGGGAACAACTATTACTGAGGTTAAATGAAAATGGTTAGTATGATATTTCCTGGAGTTATGATTCTAGATAGTTTATATTTTTTGAATTACTCTAATTTGATATTCAATTGATTGTACTGGAAACAGTGCTTACTTAGATTGTACAAATTCAAAATTTTGGTGTGAAGTTTTGTTCGTGTCTTCATGGTTTATGTAAATAAGATTTATCATTATGTGTTCATGTTTTTTGTCACAACATGTTCTCCATTTTTTTTCTGTCCTTCACATAATTTTTTTTTTTCAATTAATGTTTACCAAATCAACATGATTGATGCTTTATTGATCCCTATATTAGGAATTTTGCACTTTTCAGTATAAAATTTTATCTGTCTTTTTGAGTTTTGAGTTGTTTTCGAACTTTTCAGAATCCTCATCTACCATGATGATGCAACTTCTTGTTGTTAGCTCACTTAATGGAACAGATGCCTTTTCTGTTGAATGACATGCTGTATCTTTTGCTTCAATTCTTAGTTATTCATATATAGCATAGCACCACTGATTTCTCCGTGGATATTGGAGCAATCTTTGTGGTGTCTACTGCAAAATCAACCAAGTACTAAAATCAAGATGGCAGGGCACCCGTCATAACTTAACATAACCCTATCTAAGGTGGATTGGTCAGCTTGAGTCTTGTCAGCATCTATATCTGACTGTAGTTGAACTGTCACACCCTCAACCCCTGCAGCATAGGTTGGAGATATAACATCAGCAACATGTATACGAGAAAGATCTTGTGCACATGCTAAGCCTTACAGGACTTAGAGCAATAAAACTTAATCTAGGTCTCGATAAATTGATAATAGTTCGTAAAGTTTCCAGCACCAACTGTCAAACAATTAAAGTCTCAAACTCTTAAATCAAATAAAAATAACTCTTTATTACATAGTTTGTCCTTACTACCAACTAAATCTAAAGTTAGCCAATAGGTTACTTAATCAAAACTAAATTAACTATAGGACTTAAAGCCTAGGCTACAGTACCATAATTGTCAATCAATTAGAGAATCTTACTTTAGACCTTTCTTAGCACTAATCCTATATGAAACCTAAACCTAGTCAACGCTAATCAAACAAAAATCCACTCTAGCACTTAAGGCCTAACCTCCGATACCATTTGTAACATCCCCAACCCTGTAGAATAGGTTGGCGTCATTATATGAGTAGCACATGTATCTTATTCCCATGATAAACTAGAAATACTTATTTCAGAGCAATAAGTACAATATAAAGATACAAACTATTCTTTTATATTATAATTTTAAAATTAAAATTCTTCAAATTTTGTAATGTTGTTTCATCATAACATAAAACTCCCAATACAAATTGTCTTCACACTTCTTATCAATAGAAAATTATTAAACTAGAGAAACAAAAGAAGATCTACTTCCTAGTGATATTGCATCTGAGCAAGTCTGTTCATCCAAATCTCCTTATATGATCTACTCGATCTAATCCGAATCTAAAAGTTTTGTAAAACATTAGTGAGCTAAATAAGTAAGATAACATCTCATAGTGATCTGATGTGAAACAAAAAAGGGGGTCTACAGATTTTGAAAAAAAAAGATGAAAGATGCAAGAAATAACTAATGATCACCTAATGGATAAATGAAAAGATCTTCCACCTTCTCAGATCTTACGCCGCTTCTCGCCGCACACTTCTCAATTTTGACCTCACGCCGCTTCACGTCTGATCTTGGCTTCACAAATAGGGTTTCACACCCTGCCATGAGCAGCACACCCCTCAAGGGAAAAAACTCAAAACAATTTTCTCAAAATTTTAGTCTACTTTTATTGAAAATAATAGAGTTTTTAGATAGATTTACAATTTATTCAGTTTCCTATCATAGTCGATGTAAGACTAAAATAAAATATAAGATAAAACAAACACAAGACTACTAAATAAAAAAATGCAGAGTCAGACTCCATAAAAAGAAGCTGACTCGATATCCCCATCATTCTTGTTGGGTGGGAAGAGCTCGACCTGGTCGAATATACATAAGATGGTGGTGTTGATACTAGGTCTGAATTTGAATCTACTATTGTTGTTGATCTTACTAGAGATGTTGTAGATGTGGTTGCTGTAGAGGTTGCTGAGATCTTAGGATGTTGAGGAGATTGTTAAGATTTTTGATTATTGAGGAGATTATTGTGGAGAAGATTGTTTAAATTTTTGGCTGTTGAGGCGGTTGTTGTGGAGGGATGTAGATATCTTTGACGGTTGAGGAGGTTGTTGCAGAGAAGATTGTTGAGATCTTCGAATGTTAAAGAGGTTGTTGTGGAGGGATTTGATTTTTGCGGCTAAGAGGAAGATTAATGGTTGAGAGTTTGGTACGTGGGAGGAGATAAAAGAGGTTAAGATCTGGTTTTTTTTGAAATTTTGACAAAAGAGATAAAAGTGAATGAAGTAACAAATTGCATCGGTTTCTCACGGGATTACCAATTCATTTCAACACTCGCAATGAATACCTCAAATAAAATTGTATTGATTTTACACCGAGAATCTTTTCACAAGAAACAGTATTGTTAGAGGCGATCGATGCGATGCGTCTCAGGCGCAAGGCGAAGCGAGGCGCAACAATGCGCCCCGCATCGCAGGCGAGGCGTGCGGGCAGCGCGAGGCGCGCGCCCGAATGCGCCTCGCGTGCGCCTTGCGCGAGGCGCGATGTGATCGCCTCTATGCGCTTATTGTTTGTGGGGCGGGTCGGGCTACAACTCGCTAATTTAGCGGGTAAACCCGGCCCGCTTAAGTTAGATAAAAATTAAAAATGAAAAAAATCAACCTTTTTACTGTAGGCGAACCCGATTTAGGGCAGAGGGGCCCCCCACATTCGTTGTTGTTGCCTTTGTCACTATCGCCTTCGTCATTGTCGCCAGGTAAGTACTCTCTCTCCACTCTAGCTCTCTTTCTCTCTTCCTCTCTTTTGACCCTCTCTTGATCTCTCTCTGTCTCTCTTCTCTCTCAGAGACGGAGATCTCTCATCTCTGAGAGAGAAGAGAGACACAGAGAGATTAAGAGAGAGGAAGAGGGGGGAGAGAGCTGGAGAGGAGAAAGAGATCTGGAGATAGAGGAAGAACGAGAGAGAAACAAAGAGAGATCTGTCTCTGATGCATTTTTAGTGTAAATTTTTAGTGAATTTTTAGTGTAAATTTTTTAATACATTTTTAGTGTGCATTTTTCAATATCTTAGAATACAAAAAAAAAAGAATACATCCATAATCATGCACCTCACTGAAGTATGTGCCTCACTAAATACATCCATAATACATCAATACAAAGAAAAGAATATATCCATACAAAGAAGAGATCCATAATACATTCATACGTAGAAAAGAATACATTCATAATACATCCATATAAAAAGAAAAAATATGTGCCTCATTGAAGTGAGGCGATCGCCTCGCCTTGCGCCTTGCGCTTCATGTGCGCTGGATCCTTTGCGCCTCACACTACGCCTCGCGCCTCGATAACATTGACAAGAAACTTGTATTACAATTTAATTTTCATCACGCATAGCTTTTTTCTAACCATGCTCTGATACCAAATGATATGAAACAAAAGAGAGGGTTCTACAGATTTTGAAAAAAGATGAGAGATGAAAGAAATAGCTAATGATTACCTAATGGATAATTGAAAAGACCTTTCACCTTCTCGGATCTCACACCGCTTCTTGCCGCACGCTTCTCGATCTTGACCTCATGCCGCTTCACGTCGCACGCTTGATCTTGGCTTTATAGTTAGGGTTTCACACCATGTCATGGGCGGCACACACCTCAAGGGAAAAACTTAAACAAATTTCTTAAAATTCTAGTCTACTTTTATTGAAAACAGTGAAATCTTTAAATAGACTTATAACTTATTTAGTTTCCTCTTATAGTCGATGTGGGACTAAAATAAAATACAAAAGTAAAACAAACACAAAACTACTAAATAAAAGAAAATATGAAAAAAGAAGCTGATTCGATGTCCCCATCAGAATCGAGCTGTATAAACATATTATCAATAGATAACATAATTTTCAAGATTATTTCAATATATGAAATGCGATAAACTATAAAAACATAACTTAAAACTCTATTAAAGCTTTTAAATCATATTGTACTCTAAAGTTCTCCCATAGTTCTCACATGGATACATATCGGAGTCAATAACTCAAACAAGTTATCAAATATCAAAACCTACAGAAGTTGGATATAATTATCTATAGGTGGCTCCCATAATATTAGAGGTAATCCCCACTATGTGTTTGGTGTGGCACTTAACTCCGTATAGCACTTAGCTTCACATGTTCACACATAAGGGCATTTAGAGGTTGCTATCACGGTATTTAAAGGTGGGCCCCATCATAATGCGTTGTGGAACTTAGCTTTGTGTGATACTTAGCTTCCAATTTCATCACTCGGTATGGTAAACAAAAACATAAGCATTATAAAAAATTACTAAGTAAAATATCAAATTCTCATCATCGCAAAGTCACTTGTAAATTCATAGAAAAACCAACGAATTAAAAAAATATTTTGTCTGAACTATCTCATAAGAAGTAATATGTCAGGTATAATTTTTTATAACATTAGATACGAACTTACAAAGTAACACTTGGTTTTTAAAATAAGTAGTAAGATGAAGTCTACTCATCTCTCAAGAATCCAAGGTTCTTACTAGGCACTCTTCCAACTTGGCCATTTTTTTCTTTTTTGAGAAGATCCTATAAGAATACCAATTTATACCATTAAGTTTTGGCTTATATACTTATTAGACTTTTTTTTGGCTTATTATCCTAATAGTTACGTAATATAGACTAAAATCTTATTAGTATGGTTCTAATATCTTTTAGAGATTTTTATATTAGTTTTTGTAGCCTACATGTCTAAAGTCAAAATAGATTAATCTGTAGTTTTTTGAAATATAAAAGACTGACCTATAAAATACTGTTTTTATTTATGTTATAGCTGTAAAATGAATCTGTAGGGTCTAAACTACAACCCAATCTTCTCTCCCATGAATCCCAACATCCCTTGCTGGCGACCTCCAATGTGGTTCTCCGCCAGAGACATATTATCTTTATTTATTTATTTTCCTATTTCTATTTTTCCTTCTTGACTTCCTTACTTATCTTGAATTAAGAAAACAATATGATTTTTAAAATTAAAGATTGATCTCAAAAACTATGATAAAGTCTATTAGCTGGTACCAATCAAATTCCTGACTACATAGTTTGAATAATAAAGATTAATCAAAAAAGAACTAACCTTATGACGTGAAAATTCTCCCTCAATCAAACCCGACTTCAAACCTTAATTTCCTGCCGAATTTCTCTGAGCGCACACATGAACATTTTTAAAGTATGTGTCTATATATATGTATGTATTTATATGTAATACACATGCACGCATGTGTGGTACACGCGCACGCATGTGTGTTTGTCTGTGGTTTGATGTGCGCGTTACTGTGTGTGTTTGTTTGTATGTATATCCGAATGTGCATTTATATTTATGTATGACACTTTGTGGGGGTATATGTTGCATGCTTAATATGCACTAATGCTCTGCATGTGGAACTTAGTAAATCAACGTCTTGGAAGTTATAATGTTTTGAAGGTAGTGGTGGTTCTGGTGGCACTTCATGTCTAGCGTTTTGATAGGCCCTTTGTATGGTTTCAGCAATTCCGGTTTCTTGCTTTTACGATTCTATAGGTAGGAGAGGAAAATTTAAACAGTTAAGCAAAACATATTATTATTTTGCAGTCCCATGGAAGCCTGATGGATTGCTTAATTTCTTATTATTTCAATGAATATTCTTTCATTACTCCTCTAACTTTAATTATTAGTTATCAGTCGTCATAATTATCTTTTCTTTTTTCTCATCAAAAACGGCATGAACTAATCACATGTTGAGAAGGCTTTACATGATAATTTTTCAAAAGTTTACAACCATAGTCAGTGTAATCTGAACTTAGTTAGTCCACGCCATGGTCTGAGCAAATTTTACGACTATAATCCACGTAATTCATATGCGACACCATCTAATTTCAGCTCGCAATAATATTTTGTAAACAGTTTTGTTGGGGAAAATCTTATTACTGATAGGAAAGAGTTCTAGTTAAAATATGGTTTAATCACAGTGTTGTTTCTCCTATTTAGTCGTAGACAATATTTGTAATTCCATATCTTTTATATGCCCCACGTGCTGTGCGTTCAAATTTTTGCTACTCCAAATTCCGTATGCATTTGTTGCACACATTTCTTGCATACCATGCCATTATATATGAATTTCTTTCTTGACCTATCCAACTCATAGTTGATTCTATGTGCAAATCATGAAGACTAGTATTGGGATGCCACTCCATACCCGTGTGCATCTCTTGATTTAATGAGTATATATATTAAGTTCTATAATTGAAGTATTAAACCAATTACTTAATTCATATTGTGTTATGCCTTTAATCTTTAGTATCCAAGTTCCTCATTTGTTCTCACTCATGGTCTCGGAGATCTCATTAGCTTCAATTGGGTGTTGCAGATGAATCAGTAGAAAGAGAAATGGGGAGATATATTGCCGCTGCTGGTCCTGTTATAGAGTACATTGACAATCTTTACCTTTTAAGGGACATCGCTCTGGACTGGTAAATCAAATTCTAATGAAAATAGCAACCAGCTCTGAAGTTCGCATTCTTTGGACCAGAAAATTCTCCTCGACAATTTTCACCAACTTTGTTCTAGTTAAATGTGGAATTCTTATCCCAGTGAAATCGCGATCATGATTTGCTCAATGCTGTCCAGCATTCGGTGGGATATGCAAATGCAGAGATTTGTTGTAATAGTTGATTACAGTGTTTGTAATGAAATGTACCGTTTTCCTTTGATCGGATCTTGTTGGACATAACTGTAGAGTGAAGCATGTGAATTAGGGTCTGTTTGGTTGTCGTAACTGACCGTAATTCGTAGTTGTAATTGGTAAAGTCTTTTACAATTATAAATGAGTTACATGTATGTAAATTTTACGGTGTTTGGTTGGTAATATAAAATTGTAAAGTGGGAAAGTGTATTGTACTTTACGGTGTTTGGTTGTCGTAATGTATAAGTCGTAAGTGAAAAAGTTGATCACAAAATTAACTATTTTACAATTTTAAAAGTTTTAATACTGCAAATAAATATTAAAAAAGTTAAATATTAAAATTTTTTAATATTAATATAAAAAAATATTACAAATTTGTATGACCACAAAATTAACTGTAACTGGGCTGTAAGTGAGTGGTAACTGGGTTGCAAGTGAGTGTTAGTTGAGTTACGTAAGTCTTTTACGAATTACGGTCCAAACAAACTCCGTAGTTGTAACTGGGAAGTAAGTCATTTACGAATTACGAAGTTTTACGCGAAACAAACGGCCCCTTAATGGAAGTTTTGGCCATGTATGTGAATGGAAAACTTAGCATTGAACTTGCTATCTGAACAGAGGAAAGACGAGCTTCTTTGATGTGTCAGGTGCAGCTAATCTATTATGTTTAAGGTTGAGTGTTAATGTCTAATACTATGTATTATAAGAGAGCTATCTATAAGGGATTCATTTGGCTGTTATTAAGCTCATTTTGATAATTGATATTTATTGTTCTCATTCTGATTTGAGATCCTTTGTTCATTTGGTCTATGCATTCGAAGAGACCTGTTTATTGCATGATATTAATAAGCCTGAGCTGACTTACAAATTTTGCTATTTGTTCGGCCATGGGGAGCTACTCCTAATTAAAAGTTTCCCAAACAATGAACACCTGTGTCATGCATTTCCCATGTGAGTATCATACAAGTGTCGGAAAGATATCCTAATATTACAAACAGGATGTGTAATAATTCGAAAAGATATTCCCTCTCTCTTTTTTTTGATGGGCTAGCCGAAGCGAAATTTATTAAATAATTGTGATAAAAGTACAATCACTTATATCTATCTCACATAACTTGAGAAGATCTTTGAGAAAATTAGAAAACCAACAATTCTTGTGACTTACCAGCCAGTTTGTCGGAGCGTTGCCGTCATCGTAGATGTGGGTAGCCTTCCAGGATAGTGCCGAGTGAAGCAGCGCTATGACATCAAGAAGGAGAATCTGACTGCTGATAGATGAAAAAAGTGAGTCGTGTGATAAAGAGCTGATAACAATGGAGGAGTCCCCTTCAGTCCAAAGTTTTGTTAAAGGAAACCTCTTCAAAGCTACCAGAACGCCTTCCTAGAGCCCCTGCTGCTCAGCTTTTACCACGTTGCAAGTCTACATTAGGACATAGCCTGCGCATAGGACATCGCCAGTGAAGCTTCGAAGGATAAACTAACATGCTGCACGACCTTCGCTCTGAATAATTCCGCCATCGTCTGTCACGGTTGGCCACTTGGTTAGACTCGGGGCTTGTTGCCTTATGGTCACGGGTTCGAATCTCCACAGTAAGACATGGCCCATAGGGGGGTCTCTTGTAGAAAGGGGAAAAAAGAATCACCCCGCCATCAAAAATGACTTCGATCGAATCAATGCCTGGCAAGCACCATTGGAAGTGGACTGCTTGCACTATCCGCTCTGATTTAAAGGATAACAACAGTCCTTTCGCTTCCCAATACTCCAGAGATTCACGGTTGGCATTCCTACAAATCATATATAAAGTGTTGGGTAACTATTTCTCAACTCATGTATGAAATGGATTTTATCTTATTTAAGATAGTTCTTAAAGCCCTCCTCCATCCTCAAAATTGTTTTGTTATTCTTTTAATAAACAACAAATTACGCATAATCGTTTGTCAAAACCAAATTACAGAATATTTACCCATTTAGGGATATAACTTGTAGGACATTGGAGTTTACAAAGTCGGCACTCTATAATTATGAGTCAAAACCAAATCACAGAAGCAAATGGTTCCTCTTTCCACATCCTTCTATATGTTGCAAATACACTAGTTATGTGAATGCAGAACGTATTCCTCGATTTAAATTGCACAAACATTTTACGGAATGTATGTAGATGATTGACATTACATATGCACTAGCTGTGTAAATATGTTGAGTATGTTGCCAAACATGACTGAAAACAAGGAGGATATGTACTAGTTGCATCTATGCCATATGCATAAGAAGTAAACTCTCTTTGATTCATCATATATCCCTCTCTCATAGATGCATATGTAAAGCATTTCTGTTTAGGGATATTCTCACAATTAGGAATAAATGCATATTCTTTTGGTTAAAATAGAAAAAACTTAAAAAATGAAAAATCTTAAAAATGACTCAATTCAATTTCATATAAGGTATTTATAATTTTCCATGACTGTTTCCTAACTTAAAGGAATCAATGGGTAATTGTCACCTAATTTTTGGCTTCATAAAATTTTATGTAATTATTGATAACTTTTCAATATTTCATAATTTGAAGAAATCAATGAGTAATTTTCTTGTAATTATTATTAGTGACATGCATTCTAAACCTTCTATAACAGTTCATTCTGTACAAAATACTAGTGGCAGGATCTTATAAAATCTAGGGTAATTTACAGCTACTTAGGTTTCACAGGTTAACAAAGAAACCCCAAAAGGTTCAAAATTGAGCATCAGAAGGAAAAAAAAAACATCTAAAGTAACCCTGACCTTTAAAGTAGCCTAATGTGTTAAATTTTAAGCTAAACTGACATTTTTGCCCTTGAGGTATATCGAGTCATAACCAAGGAGGGGCGGGGGGGGGGGTGGTGTGGGGGGTGGGGGGGGGGGAGAGAGAGAGAGAGAGAGAGAGAGAGAGAGAGAGAGAGAGCCTGGAAGGACTAAGTGAAGAGGTGCAAAATCACCAAGAAAACTCTACTTTTCCACTAGACCCCTTAGAAAGCTCTAAGGGTTCTTGGTTCTGCCTCTCTTTCGATTTTAATTTAGTTTCAAACTGAAAAGGAGGGTATTATTGACATTTTAGGGGTCACGTGGCAGTCACATGATCCGAACAACTAATCAGGATTACAGAATTTAAACCTCAGGTGGTCTGGTGCTCAATTTGAAACCTTCAGTGGGGTTCTTTGTTAACTTATGAAACCTCAAGAGGTTTAGCTGTAAATTACCCATAAAATATAATATTGTTAATGTTTCTTGGTTTCTTAGTTATTCTTTATGCATGTCAGATTTAATAATGTAAATCTCTTGAAGTTCATATGCTTAAAATTTTGAATTATGTAATATGTGTTAGGATTTTTCTTTATTTTCAAGAGTAGATGATGGTCCAAGAAAATTCAATTGAGTTGGAGAAGATGATGACTTGAAGCAGAAAAAGCAAATGATGGTGAACAGTTTTTTTCAGGCGATTGCAGATTTTCTTATTCTGGTAGGATACAAATTAGATTAAATTTTATTCAATGAAGGTTTGTTTCTAAAGATTAAAGGGTATAGAATCTTTGTAGATCAAAGATTAACTCCTAAAAGGATTGATCAAGATTCCTCAATCATCTAAAGGCGAAGATCATCTCATAGTCCAAATAAGAGTTGTATTATAAAATCCTATAAATAAAGGTTGTAACCAAACATTACAATTATCTCAACCAAGCTGATCTCAAGGAGAAAAAGGTATAGAACACCAAGGAGATCAGAAAGAAGCCAAGAAAAGAGAGGAGCAAGGTGAAGGTGCATAGGAATAAGGTAATACTCTTATAATCTAAGTCTAGATTAAGAAAAAAGGTGAATACTCTTGTTGCATTAAGAGAAAGGTTAGATTTCTTTGAACCAAGTTATTAATAAAGCTCTCTCAAGTTCTCTCCCGTGGACGTAGGCCAAATTTGGGCCGAACCATGTTAAATCCTGGTGTTCTTTCTTATTAATCTTTAATCTAGGCATTACTGGTTTGCTTTACAATAGTTTTCTTTTGCAAGTACTGATCATATTGCCAAGTTCCATAAACGTCGATCCTAGGAGTAAAATTGGTATCGTAGAATATCAATTTTCGTTACAACAATTGATATTAGAGCTAAAGGTTGATGAAGGGTAATATGTCGAAGATAGGAAGTTCTCCGACAAAGTTCGAGGTCGAGAAGTTCAATGGCAAAGGAAACTTCGGCTTATGGCAAAAGAGGGTGAAGGCGTTGCTGGTACAACATGGTCTTCACAAGACCTTACAGGATAAGTCAGTAAAACTTGCAGGTATGTCAAACGAGGACTGAGAGGAGATGGATCTAAAGGCGGCAATCATATGTCTCACAGATGAGGTGATGTACAACGTGATGGATGAAGAAACAACTATAGGATTGTGGTCGAGGTTAGAGACGTTGTATATGATGAAAAGCCTCTCCAACAAGCTGTATCTCAAGAAATAAGTATGTGGGCTATGCATAAATGAAGGGACATCAGTGTTGGAGCATCCAAACTTCTTCAATAAGGTCATCAGTGAACTTCTAACTGTTGATGTGAAGATCGACGAGGAAGACAAGGTGTTGATACTTCTCAGTTCGCTTCTAGAGTCATATGTTCACATCGTCACCACCATACTTTACGGTAAGGAAACTCTCATCTTAGAGGAGGTCACGTCAACTCTCTTATCTAATGAGATTAGAAAAAGGCCAAATCAAGAGGAGTAGATAGGATCGAGTTTGGTGGTCACGGGAAGGAAAGAAAGAGAAGAAGGAAAGAAAGGTCCGGACTCATCAAATGCATATCACTTTTGTCACAGGAAAAGTTATTGAAAGAATGACTACAAGCATCAGCAAGAGTGGTTGAAGAAGAATGGGTAAGCTGCGGAGGCAGACATAGTATTGAGCAGTTTAGGGGAAACCGAAGTATTAATGGTTTCCAACGAAGATAACACTTCTCAAGATAAAAGCTGAATATTTGATTCAGGTAGTACAGTTCATGTATGTTCTCAAAAGGAGCTGTTCAACTCCTTAGTTGTAAAAGAGGAAGAGATTGTCAAGATGGTAGATGGCTCGGCTTGCAAGGTCATTGGCAGTGGGACAGTCAAGGTTACAGAAAGAGATGGGACGGTGTGTGATCTGGAGGCGATCCGGTATGTTCCGGAGGCATGCTACAATTTAATATCCATAAGGGTGCTTGATGAAGAAGGATGCTGGATCTAAGTGCAACAAGGCGTCGTCATAGTTAGCCAAGGAGACAAGGTAATCTTAGAAGGAGAGAAGTGTGGAGGATTATACAAGCTGAAGGAAGGAAACTCAGTTCGAGGTGGAGTTTCAATGATAAACTTGAAAAGGAGTTCATCGAGAGGTGGAGTTTCAAAGAAGACTGCAATGGGACTTGAACCAGGTCAAAGTGTTGAGGGAAGGAGAAAGGATGCATTCGAGCAAGGCCATAGATGGCCCAAGCCATAGCGGTAAATCAGCCAAAGGCCTTGGGGAGAGGGGGCAAGAATTAAAGGTTTCACGGCACGGTTGTAACTAAAGAAAGAATTAAGATATTAATCTGAAATCTCAAGTTGTTGTACTAAAGGCTTGAAAAGCAAGTTAAGGTGGAGATTATTAGGATTTTTTTTATTTTCAAGAGGAGATGATGGTCCAAGAAAATCCAATTGAGTTGGAGAAGACGATAGCTTGAAGCAGAAGAAGCAAATCAAGGTGAAACAGTTTCCTTTTCAGGCGATTGCATGTTTCCTTATTCTGATAGGATACAAAATTAGATTAAATTCCTATTGAATGAAGATTTATTTCTAAAGATTAAATGGTCTAGAATCCTTCTAGATCAAGGAGATCAACTCCTAAAAAGATTGATCAAGATTCTTCAATCATCCAAAGATCAAGATCATCTTATAGTCTAAATAAGAGTTATATTGTAAAATCCTATAAATAAAGGTTGTAACCAAGCTTTGTAATTGCCTTAACCAAGCTGATCTTAAGGAGAAAAAGGCGGAGAACACTAAGGAGATCAGAAGGAAACCAAGAAAAAGGAGGAACAAGATGAAGGTACATAGAAATAAGATAATAATCTTGCAGTCTAAGTCTAGATTAAAGAGGAAGGTGAATACTTTTGTTGCATCAAGAGAAATGTTAGATCTCTTTGTACCAAGTTTTAATAAAACTCTCTCAAGTTCTCTCCCCGTGGATGTAGGCAAAGTTTAGACCCAATCCACATTAAATCCTTGTGTTCTTTCTTATTATTCTTTTATTTAGGTATTGCTAGTTTGCTTTACAATAATTTTCTTTTGCAAGTACTAATCATATTGTCAAGTTCCGCAAACGTCGATCCTGAGAGTAACAATTGGTATCGTTGAATATCAATTTTTGTTACAACAATCTGATATGAATGGTTAAATATAAAAAAATGTGTAAATATACATGCTTTTGATATCTTCATGTTTCGGCTCCTCTTAAAAAGATTATTTCTAGGTCCGTCCCTATCACTAGCCAAATAATCTTTCGATATCAACAAATTATTGAGAAAGGAGATAGATAACTGATCTCAAAATCACTACTTCTCGTACAAGTGAAAGTCTGAAAACCATTGAGAAAGATGAAGGATGTTACGTTCCATCGGCTATTGGTTCAAGTGTCACTATTCTTTCCGCAATCTTTGCACCATATAACCTTCTAAGCCTTTGTGCGTACTCAAATCCATACCATTGTCATAGATATTTACATATATTTCCAATTAAAATCGAACTATATTTCCTAATTAACAACAAAAAGGAAAACCTTAGATTGGAAAATGCATTCATCAGCCAATTAAAGACAATGAAAAAGAAGATCACAAGGGTGGGTGACCTGAGGGAGATACATCAAAGAGAAAGGCACCGTCTCCATGTGAAAATATTGAAGCCATTGGTCATCCCCTCACACTCATTGGAAACGATAACGACAAAATCTCCACTCTTGTCACCCTCTCAATTAACTTGCACCCGATCCTCTGCTGCACGTAAGGGGGTGAAAACTTGGGTGCGTTATAAATCAGGGGAACTTAACATTACGCGCACTTGCCTGTTAGGGTGGAGGGTCATTCCGCAAGAAACTCAGACGAAATCTCCTGCGACCGCCACGCGTCGAGGGCTATTGGGCTTTTGACCTTTTTTGGGGCGGGTTTTTTTGGGAGCGGTTATTGCCACCCAAAAAATGAGAAAGCAACCCCCCTTCAAAAAAATAAAAAATTACAAGAGTGTCAATATTTTTTTTCCTACTTCACTTATGGTGAAATGTCTAAAAACCTCTTCTTCTTCCTTTCTTTCCTCCCTTCTCATGCTCCCCCATCATCTTCTCCGGCGACCACCCATTCCCCGGCGCCCCCTGTGCCCCCTCCCTTCCGCCTTCCCCCCGACGAACTCCCCCCCCCCCTCCGCCTCCCTACAATGGAAGAAGTGCTGTAACAAATTGGTGCTATCAACACCAATTGTTACTCTCAGGATCGACATTTGCGGAACTTGACAATATGATTAGTACTTGCAAAAGAAAATTATTGTAAATGAAACTAGCAATACCTAAACAAAAGAGCTATAAGAAAGAACACGAAAATTTAAAGTGGTTCGGCTCAAACTTGGCATACGTCCACGGGGAGAGAACTTGAGAGAGTTTTATTAATAACTTGATACAAAGAGATCTAACATTCCTCTTGATGTAACAAGAGTATTCACCTTCCTCCTTAATGTAGACTTAGATTACAAGAGTATACCTTATCTCTATGCACCTTCACTTTGCTCCTCTCTTTCCTTGGCTTCCTTCTGATCTTCTTGGTGTTCTCCACCTCTTTTCTCCTTGAGATCAGTATTTTTTTGGTGTTCTCCAATGCTTATTTACAATTTTATTTATAGGATTTTACAATTTCAACTCCTATTCGGACTATGAGATAATCTTGGTCATTAGATGCCTGAAGAATCTTGATCAATCCCATTAGGGGTTGATCTCCTTAATTTAGAAGAATTCTAAACCCTTTAATTTTTAGAAATAAATCTGTCATTTAATAAAAAAACTGAGTTCTATTCGTACTCCATCAGAAAAGGAAACCAGCGCCTGAAAATGAAACTGATTCTGCTTCTGAAAATGTCCCGTATAGTCGACTAGGACTTAGGCCTAGTCAACTAATTCCTTCCATTAGTCGACTAATAGGTTTATATAGTCGACTACTGTAAACTGTTTCCTCTCTGTATTTATCCTAATCGACTAGTTCTTAGAGCTAGTCGACTAATCCCTTCCATTAGTCGACTAATAGGTTTATATAGTCGATTACTGTAAACTATCTCCTCTCTGTATCTGTCCTAGTCGACTAGTACTTAGGTATAGTCGACTAGTCATCTTGTATAATCGACTATAAGTCGACTAATTTTCCTTCATCTGCTTTTTTTTTCTGCTTCAAACCATCATCTTCTCCAACTCGATTGGATCTTCTTGTACCATCATCTCCTCTTAAAAACAACGCAAAATCCTAAAAAGAAGGTGAGACCATCTTATATTTCAAACTCTACAAGTGATTGAATTTCATCTTACCATCATCATCATTTTCCTTTTTCTTCAGATCAAATGGTGTAAGATAGAGAGCATAGCTCTAGTATCAGAGGATTCAATTATGAATTGAACAGAAAGTATATGACAGTGTATGATCCTGATGCCAACTCGTTGAGGTGTTTGAAAGCTCTTAGCGAAGAGAGCTACGAGCAAGAAAGGGACTTGTATTGTAGTGTTGTACATGCACACATTTGAATCTTCTATCAGTCTTTTGATATGAATCTACTTCTGAAGAGATTATAGTGTGCACGTGGGGAGCTAGTATAAATTGCTCCTGTTAAAACTGTAAACATGGATAGCATTACTTTGCTGAATCAAAAAATTTGCAGACATATTATTATCATCGGCTGTTGTTATGTGCATGCAACTAGTCTGTTTCTTAAACTTCGGCAACAATATGCACTCTTTGTTGGAGTATAATCCAACAATTGTCTTGCAAAATGATTAAAATTTACCTGCGGTGAACTCAAAGATCACGACCACGGTCATGACTGCCCACATAGCATTATCACCTAGCCGATACGAGCGACACGAGGACTAGAGCCAACCCGACCTTTGCAGCATGAAACAGCTTTCTGTTATTGCATTCTGGTGGACGCTGGGGCTTTCCCTCTGTTTCTGAGCTGATGCTTATTGCCACAGAATCTTGAGGATTCTTGGATTCTGCCTGTGGTTGCATCTTGGTCGCAATGTGATTTTGTAGTGGCTGTTGAGATTCTCGGGTGCTAGTTTTACTCGAGGGGTCTATAAATAGAGATCGAAGAGGCATGCCAGAACGAGGACTCGGTAGGTCTGAGGCACTATCGAGAGTGGCATAACACGCATTGCTTTTGGCACCGTACCCACCTGAAGGTACAGAATGATGGCAGACCAGAAACTAGTCAATATTAGACCAGAAACTAGTCAATATTTGCAGAAAAAGAAGTTTCATTTCTGAGTGCATCTGATGTGGGATCCAGTTTCAGTTTTGTGGTGCTTTCGGTAGTAAGAGAAATGGGCAACAGCAACCCATCCAGACTTAGCTTCTTAGATTTCAAAAAGATGGTAGCAGGCAGGCCATTTCCTACATTTGACTATTCGGAAACTAATGAGAAGGATGCGTAGGAGATGATAACAAAAATAAATAATTGGTTTTTTTTTTTTTTTCCGGGTTTGGTTGGGTGTGGGGGGGGGGGGGGGGGGGGTGGGGGGGAATAATGATAAATTATTTAATCTTTTATGAAAAATACAATTCTCACTCAATCGTTCTTCTACTTACTCTTCATACATTCTCACCAAACAACTCCTTATATAAATATCTAGATGACTTTTGAAGCACAATTTTTGAACTCAAAAGATACATCTTTTCCTAAGAGATACAACCTTTCATTTCAAATAGACACGACTCTTCGAAGAGACACAACTCTTTATTTCTTTATCATATCAGGTTTAATTCTCAACATTCCCTCTTAAACCTGATGTAACCATCCCAAGTTGACTCCGCATTATAGAGAATATTTCATGCTTCAGTGGCTTTATGAAAATATCAGCAAGTTTTTGGGTCTTGACAGAAATTAGTTCAACCTTATTCTCCTTTATGGTCTCCCGGATAAAATGATAACGTGTGTCAATGTGTTTGCTCCTTTCATGAAAAATCGAATTCTTTGCAAGTGCAATGATTGATTTGTTGTCAATGTAAATCTTCGTTGGCTGTTCTTGGTTAAGTTGAAGATCATTAAGTAAATTCCGTAACCAAATTATATGATAAACTCCAGATGATGCAGCAACATATTCTGCTTCACAAGTAGAAAGAGTGACAATAGCTTGCTTCTTTGATGACCAAGAAAATGTCGTATTACCTAGAAAGAAAACATAACCCGTAGTGCTCTTTTATTCATCATCTCCTCCCCAATCACTATTAGTATAATCATTGAGTTGAAAGTCATCACACCTTGTGTAGAGAAGTCCATAATTAATTGTTCTTTTGATGTAGCGCATGATCCTTTTTGCAGCCATTAAATGAGTAGATTTTGACTTCTCCATATAACGACTAACCAGCCCAACTTCATAGAGAATATCTGACCTTGTGCAAGTCAAATAGCGAAGACTCCCACCAAGCTTTTGAAATAAGTGGCATCAACATTGCTTCCTTCATCATATCTTGATAATTTAATTTTGTTGGAATATGAAGAATATATATGTGAATCTTTGAATTGAATTACAGCGAGATCCGTTGATCGAATCAATTGGATGATGGTTGAAGTGTGTTCTCCTTCCATTGGGGATGAACGTGGTTTATTCACATATTCAATTCCGACTTCGAATGAATGAGATATTCAAGTCTAAAGATTGCCTAATTCAAAACCAAAATGGGACTAAAAATAGCTAAAGGCATTTAGTCCCACATTGGCCATGGGATGGAAGTTCGTAGTGTTTAAATAGAGAAAATTAAGAACAAAGGGCGTGCCCTTTGGGTACTTGGAGTTTTCGCGCGCGATTGGGAAGGAACCATGCCCGCACATGCGCACGCGCGCGCCGCCGCTGGCGGCGGCCGGCTTGCCGGTGCCGGGTCCGGCTTGGTTCTTTTTGAATCGGGTCTCACGGGTATGGGTTGCGAGCATACCCGTTCCGCTATCCGGATCCAAACCGCCCCACCAACGGCTGCTGTAAACCGTCGGGGCGGTCGGACGGTTGAACCGAACCGTTGCAACTGTTGGATGGGTTCGGGCCAAACTACCCCTCCTGGAGTTTTCTCATTCTAAGACACACCAACACCAACAACAAGAAAGAAATCTGCCTTCTAAAGGAGATTCTCTCTCTCAGTCTTGAAGTTCCAATGGGAAGTGGGAAATTCAGTTTCCGAAGCGACTTCCAAAAGAGATTCTACAAAAATTCGTTCTGAAAGAGGGCTCAGAAAATTCAACAGATTCTTTAATAGAACTGTTGTCTGAATCTGGGACTTCCGAAGAAGAAAATTCTTCAATCTTCCTTCTTCCTCTACAGTGGGTGCTCTTCCAAAGTAAAGGCAAATATTCTCCCGAAATTATCTTTGTCCCGCTGCTTCAATAATCCTGTGAAGGTACTAGTTAACTACGGTTCGACCGTGAGGTGATTTGGTAGTGCTATCCAAATACCGTGAAGGAGTGTTGTATCTTGGAAGACCAGCGTCCAGTAACCCGTTAGCACCGATCTTCCAGCGTCCGTTAGCACTGGTGCGGGGGACGTAATTGTCTTAAGGAGATTCGCTTTAAGCGTACCTCACTCCAAGTACTGTATAAGTGAATTAATTTCTTTATACAGGATATATACTGATATTCAGTATATTGAGACTAATTTATACCAGTCTAAATGATATTGATTAGTTGTCAGATTGATCCTAGAAACCAACAAATTCTACAATCAACTGGTGTACTTACCGCATTGTTCTCTTCCATGTTAAATTTCTTTAAAATGGGTTAGCGTAAGCTTCATGAGAGATGAAAATTCCTTTTCCCTCTTGCTTCACTTCAGTACCCAAATAATAGGACATAAGCCCCTATATCAGCCATCTCAAACTCTCGAATCATAGAGTTTTTGAACTCTTGGATCATTCTAACATTGTTCCCTGTAAATATAAGATCATCAACATACAAACAGACCAGTAAAAAATCTCCATTCTTTTACGTCTTTATGTACAGGGCATATTCATATGGGCATTTGATGAACCCATTACTTGAAAATGTTCATCAATCCTACTGTTCTTAGCTCTTGTTGCCGGTTTCAAACCGTATAATACTTTTTTCAACTTTAGTACTTTGTGCTCTTGGTCCTTTATACATAACCGATAGGTTGTTTAACATATACTTCTTCTTCAAGCTACCCATCCAAAAATGTGGATTTTACATTCATTTGAAAGATTTTTCAATTATTTTAAGCAGCAATAGAAATGATTAACCTGATAGTTTCAAGTAGAGCAACAGGGGAGTATATCTCATCATAATCAATCTCAACTTTCTGATTGTAACTTGACAGCCAACCGAGTTTTATAGCGTTCAATATCTCCTTTCACATTCTTCTTTACTTTGTATACCATTTGACTCCAATTGCTTCCTTGCCTTTCGGTAGTGTGGTAAGTTCCCGTGTGTTATTCTTCTCGATAGTCTTAATTTCTTCATCCATGGCTTCTTTCCATTTTTTGTCTTGGTCGGCTTCTTCAAAGCCTACATGCTCGCAATTGAAAAAAAGACAAAAGAGTGTAAAATTGTTTTCATTCTCCGTTAGCTCGTACAACTCGGAGAGTGTTCTTATCTTTTGGGGTTTTGGAAAAGAATTTGGTGGTGGTGATGATGGTGTCAGAGAACTACCAAGATTTGAAGATGATGGAGGTTATGGAGTATGTGCTTCTAACTCCTTTGATGCTTGGACTTCTTCTTCAAAGAACATGCCTGGACTATTTCATTCCTCTTGTGATTTCACTCTCATGTTCTTTCTTTATCAAACTCTACATCTTTACTTACTGTGATTTTGTCGCTACATGGATCGTACAACTTGTAATCCTTGGTCCTTGAATCGTAGCCGATAAGAACAAATTCGGCACTACGATCATCAAGCTTGGTTCTTTTTTATTTTGGTACATGTGCATATGTGATGCTTCCAAACACCCTTAGGTGTCCAACTCCAGACTTCCGTCCACTCAATGCTTCATGCGGTGTCATATTCTACGGGCTTCTGGTTAGACTTCGATTCAGAATGCAGACAGCATAGTCTATCACTTCAGCCCAGAAAATTTTGGGCATCTGTTCTACTTCAGCATGCTTCTCGTTATGTTCAGGATTGTTCGATTCTTTCTCTTAGCAACTCTATTTTGTTGGGGGGCCAATATGGTACTGTTAGAGAGTGTCGAATCCTTTGTTCTTCACAGAAGGCTACAAATTTCTTTTCTATCAGATCTGATGGATTTCAGAAAATATTCACTTTCTTTTTCTATAGAGATCTTGAATTTTTTAAATATTTTGAATACTTCAGATTTATTTTCAAAAAATAAACCCAAAATTTTCTAAAAAATCATCAGTAAATGTTAGAAGTACTTGTTTCCCAAAAGAATTTGGAGAAATTGGGCCATAAAATGTCTATATGAACAAGTTGAAGATGTTTGGATGCTCTAAATGTTGATTCTTTTGGAAAGCTACTTTGATGATGTTTGTCAAGTAGACACTCTTTGCATGGTTGCTTTGGGTGATCGATGAAAGGTAGTCCATTCACCAACTGTTGCTTAGATAATAACTTGAGATCTCCAAAATTTAGATGTACATACCTCATGTGACATAACTAGGATGGATTTTTGATATTTGCATTCAAACACATCGCATTGTCAACTTGAACATATAGAAGGAACATCCGATTTTTCATCATCTGAACTTTTTCAATTAGCCTCTTCTTTTGATCTCTGATACAAAGAAAACAATCTTCCATATGAATGATATATCCCTTCTCCAGTAGTTGTTCTAAGCTGAGGAGATTGTTCTTCATGTCTGAAAGTAGACATTAGAAATAAGCTTGACGACTCCCATCTTTTTGCCGAATTAGAATCTTACCTTTTCTTTTTACTGGGAGCTTTGAGGAATCACCAAATGAAATTTGGCCATTTGCTGATTCATCAAGCTCCACGAACATGTTTTTTTCACACATATGATTGCTGGCACCTGTATCAAGTACCACATGTTTTCACTTGCTTCTTCTCCTTTGAAAGCCAACAGAATAGCATGTTCTTTTTCTATGTAATTGCTTTCTCTTTTAATATGGTTAGGGGCACGATTCTAACATTCTGAGGCATAATGATAATGAATTCGTGCAGAAATATGGTAATAATATTTCTGTGATCAGTTGCCAGAAGATATGATTTTCATTTGGTATGCAGACAGGGACGCCTTACACTTGCCAACCCACCCTTCACTCTCAGCGCATACTCATCGGTGGTGATGTGTGGCTGTTTCTGGATGAAAACGGACATCGACTAGATCTACATGAGCTGTGGTCAACAGACAAGAACTTGTTCTTTGAGTCGAATATCTCTTGTGTAGAGAGAGGGCAAGAACATGAGATAGAGTTTTTAATTATATGACAGGACTTCGGTAGACCGGGCGGTCGACCGACATGCACAAGGTTTGGATCGATCGACAACTCGGTGTTGCATGAGGAAGAGGAACCCAGTTGGGTCGGTCGACCACTCGGTCGACCGACATTTCCAGTAAGTCTTACAATGATAGAGGGCATTGAGCGGTCGACAGAGGGCATTGAGCGGTCGACCGCACACTTGGGTCGATCGACCACCCGGTCGACCAATAATCAGGTCAGAACTGATTCTGGAACCCGATCTGGAGTTGTTTTGGGTGTTTCTTTTTCTCCCTATAAATAGAGGATGTAACCCATTTTTAGGGTTAAGGATTTTGGTGAGAGTTCTTGAGAGAATCAATTTTAATCCTCTTGTATTTTATGTAAATCATCAATAGATCTCTCTCTTCTGTCCCGGAGATATAGACATCTTGCCGAACCTCGTTAATCTTGATCTCTTTCTCTTTATATGTGTGTTTGTGATCAAGAGTTTGTGTACTTGACATTCTCCAACCCCAACATCTTGCTCGGTATTTGGACCCACATCACGAATTCTATCGAATTTGCACAGAACAGCGAGTGTTGGATGCATTCGTAGGTTCACCTACTGGGCTGTTTGATTTCAAGGAAGTGCGCGGAAGTGAGGAAGTGTCATTTCTCACTTCCGTTGTCCTTTTTTTTAAAATGGATAAATTTTTTTCCTTCTCTTTTTTCTTTTACTCAACTATTTCCTTCAGGGTGCTACGGTTAATTGTGTGGTCATATAAATCTCATTTGTAATAAGTTGTAACTCAAAACAGTTAATTTTGTGCTCAAGTAAATCATACTTGTATTATAATTACAGTCCAAATTTTTTTATAATTAAATTTTATTTTAATATTATTTTATTATCAAACTTTGAGGTTAACCTTTCCACTTCCACTTTCACTTCCACATTACTAACCAAACACTGGAATATACAATATATTTTTCTCTTTCACTTTCCAACTACCGACCAAACGTAAAAAAAGATACACACAAATTCTCATTTTTCAAAAAAGAAAAAAAAAATTATTTTTCACTTCTTCACTTCCACCCACTTCCTTGAATCCAAACAGACAAGGAAAATATTTCATTCCTTTGTGCAGAAATGCAATGGCCAGCTGAAGGTGCACTCGTGATTCTTGAAATCTCGACAAATGACCTTGTGGGCTGTTCACTTTGCTCTTTAACTGAAGAAGAAATAAAGGTGATAAATAAATTATGGACAACTTGGTCAATGAAAATAAGCGAATCATGCAACAAAATGAAGGTTGTGTCTGAGCTTTTCATTTTCATAAATTTGAAACTATACTTTGATCATCAAAACCCCCAAGTGGTTGATTGTCATCTTGTTCTTGGTGTTGGACGCAGGGTTCAGAAAAAAAACAATGGAGCATCATCATGTGCATGGAGATCCTTAAAAGTTCACTATGAATTCACAAGCGACCACAATGGGACTTGGTTTAGTGTCTTCATTGGTTGCAATTATAATTTGCTTCTTTTATCTTTCTTTGATTGGACATGTTTAAATGCATGATCTATTTGAAGTAGGAGTCTTGAAACTAAATCCCACTGTGTGTTTGTTTGGTTGTTGTAATTGACTGTAATTTGTAAGTCATAATTGATAAAAACTTTTACAGTTGTAAATGAGTTATATGCATGTAAATTTTACGGTATTTAGTTGATGATATAAAATTGTAAGTGAGAAAGTGTATTGTGTTTTACGGTATTTGGTTGTCATAAAGTGTAAGTCGTAATAGAAAAGTTGATCACAAAATTAACTATTTGGTGATTTAAAAAGTTTTAATATTACAAAATAAATACTAAAAGTGTTAAATATTAAAAAAATTAATATTAACATAAAAAATAATACAAATTTGTATGACCACAAAATTAACTGTAAGTGGGCTGTAAGTGAATGCTAATTGAGTTGCAAGTGAGTGGTAAGTCTTTTACGAATTACGGTTTAAACAAACGCCGCAGTTATAATTAGATTGTAAGTCATTTACGAATTACAAATTTTTACGAATTTTACGATGAAACAAACCACCCATATATTGAGAAAAATCTCATATCATATCTGAAGTTTAATAAATAGTTAATAGGCCAATAAATGGAGTCCTAATCAATTCCAAGTCCGGTGTATACTGAAAGTCTGAAACTTTTTCTCACCTTATCAAAGATAAATTCCATTTCTCTGTAGAAAGTTTTCTTTTTTCTTTTCTGAGAGTAAACAGTGGGCCTAACTTGTGCAGAGTGATAAAAGTATTACATAACTTTTGACCATTTTACAGAATAATTTTTTTTAGTGGATTTCAAGATTTGGTTCTATTAGAACTGGCAAAATTTTCAACACAAAAATGTCCGTTATCTTTAATTGCAAGCAATCACCAGTTTTTCGTCTGGTCCTATCTCAAATGGAGTCCGATTTGGATCATCTCAGACTCATCAGTATTTATTTCAACGAGGATAACTTTTTAACTGATAACAAGAGCAAATTTCCATTGCTTTTTAAACAAAGAGTGTAGTTGGAATTACTAAGTAATTCTAATGGCGTATAGCTTTTGTTCTTACAATTGAATTATTCAATTTGCTTGTTGTTTGATTCAGTAACTTTCAGTTGCAAATCTAACTGCGACGCATAAAAACGGATGTTTGAGATGTAACATAAATACATATAAAACCGTAAAGCTCAATGTGGTATGGTTTTGTCAAATATTTTTTATCATGAACTTGTTCTTGCTTCTGAAGTATTTTTCAATACAAAGTTTTTTTTTTTAATAAGTGCAAAAACTCATATTAATGAAACGGCGGGGCCTAGTTATTTGATGCTGAACTTGAATGAATTAAGTGGAAGAAATTGTTTTCTTCTCACTCACTAAAAAATTTCTAAATCTTTTTCAATTAGGCTCTCCCATAGCTGCTCTCACATGCAAGGCTCCCTTTTAAGATCGCCAAGCAGGTCGAGACCTTGAAGAATAAAGTTTTAGGATGATCAATCGAGATCCCTCACTACACCAAATGGAGAAAATGATCACTCCCAAGGAATTTAAGAGACGATTTATTTTGAAAGAACGCGGTGACTAATCTTCTATTAGTTCTCTCTTTTGTATTGTTATACTCTCTCTCTAAATTATCAAAAGGAATATAAGGTGTTAGTGTTGAAGCTGTAGAGCTTGATTGTCGATCTTGACAGGGAATCGCCCTTGGAGAAGTATCACATAAGAAGAACTGTAAGAACAAGTCGCACTGAGAGTTGAGAACTCCATCTTGTATGACTCGGAGGTAGGGCCTCGTGAAGAATATCTCAAGAGCTAGACTAGAGCAACTGTAAAGAGCGGCTGTAATGTTTTCTTCTTTATCTCCCTGTAATCTCACGATAATAGTGGATTTGTCAACGATTTCGTGATTTTTTCCTATTTTGAGTTTCTTACGTAATTTCTAGTGTTCTCTGTGTGTTATTTTTTGATTGATTTGCGATCTTGTACCTCTCTTTTGATCTGATATGTTCTTTTTCATCGTCATCATAAAAGCCCTTAACCTCAACATGTCCAGGAGAAAAGATTAAAGGTTCAGCATGTCATAGCGGGCAACTCATCAAATATTTGGTGCATGAGACCCAACCAAGTTTGGATGAATCATTCCACGAAATTGCTTTGGCGTAAGAATAGTGTGATCCCATTTTATCTTGACTAGTTCCATAAAAAGGGTCTAACTATTCTCAAGCTACTATAATTATTTGAATTATTGAGTGCAATCTGTAAGCGAAATACAATCACGTACCCAAAAAATAATTTAAGTGGAACATGATTTTTTGTAAGCTATAGTGAATTTGCACGTTCCATGCACGTATCATGTTTTCGGATGGAGGACCAGAAATATGTATTGCTTACAATAATATAGTTAGCGAAGGATTAATCAAAAAATAGCGAGATTCATTTCAAAATTAGTCGGGGCACACAGGTTGACAAACTCACATGGTGCAAAAAATACATTGAAGGGTGTGAGGAATTTTCTACAAAATTTTAAACTATGATGTTTTAAGAAATTATAGAAATTGAGCGCTCATGAATGAAGTTTTAAGAAATTGAGGGCCAAAATGCAATTGAGAGGTTTGCTTTGGCTTTGGCATATAAATTGAGCGAAATTGCAGGAAAAAAGGGATAAAAAAGTAAAAATTGTGATGTTTTTAGAAATTTGAGCACTAAGATGCATGAATTAAGGAAATTGAGGGCTAAAATGCAATTTGAGAGTTCACTTTTGGCAAGATAGAGCCCAGTCCAGCCTAGCGCAGCCCAATCTAAACTGAATCTGGACCATGTCGGAGCCCAGCCCAGCTAAGCTCAGCCCAATCTTAAACTTGACACTGGACCTCGTCGGATCTTGGATTGGAGCGGATGCCTTCAACTGGAAGCACGATCTGGTGATCGACCGACCATCTTCTCTATAGTCTTCCACCATCATCAATCAATTACAAAAAAAAAACGAAGTAAATCTCTCTCTCTATCTCTCAACTTCATCTTCTTCAGATGCGATCTCGCATTCTACAATAAAAACAAACACAGACCTAGACGAAAGCAAGCCGGAGGGAGAGAGAGGGAAAGACTGAATTTTTGTGTTGCAGATCCATCGTCAATGGAGTCGTCCCAACCGGTCGCCGACAGGGACAAGGCAGGATCCCCTTCTCTCTCGCCGTCGTCTGCAGCTTCTGGAGAGGTACTGATTGTCACCTTTCTCTTCAATTTCATCACAAATTATAGATTCTATTTCGCATATGGGCGCTGATTGAGGGTTTATCAGTACAATATTTATTCATATTAAATAATGTCAAATTAAATTAATAATTCCCGATTGATAATATTTTTAATATGTGAATCAAATTTTCCCTTAGAATCAAGCGGTAATTTCTTATAGGGGCATATTATCATCACCACTAGAGACATTGAAAATGTAGAATGCGACTACTTCAAGTGAAGGGAAAACCTTAAAAAAGATACTCTGAAAAGTAAAGTAGGAGGAATTACAAATGTGCAATGACTTCTTTACTTGGAATGCAGATAATCTAACTTTAGGGTTATTTAATAGTTTGAACTTGTTAATATGAGAGATAGACTTTCCAACTTCTTTGAATAACTGAACTTCTGTGACAAATTTGGAATAACTTAAGAAAGCAGGGGAAATGTACTTGTTACTGGCCCATTATTCAGTGTTCCCAATTATTATTGTTGATTATCATGTATCCCATATAGCACACATGTTACTGGCCAATTATTCAGTGTTCCCAATTATTATGGTTGATCATCATGTATCCCATATATCACTCATCGTCATCAGATTTGAGTGATCCTAAGTCCATAATAAATCTTTACTTTTCTGTTTCTTTATTGACTATTTTTTCATACTTTTAGTTCTGAGGTAAAGTCTAGTAACCATCTAGTATATGTGGTGCTCACATGCGGGCACATATAATTCATGCTTGTAGATCCACAGGTGTATTTGTATATATTTCATACTTATAAGCTCTGACATATCGGACAAAAAAAAATCCATTGGCACACACATACACACAGAAGACAGAGAGAGAAAGAGGGAAGGAGAGAGGGTTTTGTGCCTTCTGTTCTTGCATAGACTACTTTGGGCAACTTACAGCTGATTAGAGTTCATTGTTTCGCACATTGATAGCACATTTCAGTGTCTTCTTTCATGCAGAATTTGACTTAGAAAAGGAAAGAAGTGTTCTGGACGAGCTGGGACTAAAGATCGCTGAAAATCAGGAAAACAGTCAGAAAAACAGGCGCAAACTTGCAGAGAGTACACGGGTATGCTAAATGCTACCTCACATATTTGTGGTTGCATCTTCGATACTACTAACTATTTGTATCTATATATGCTCAAGTAACCATGCATTGGAATAATATCACATTATCACGAAGAACTTACTGAGATTCCCATGGGTTACTGAGGTATATATTGTCTATTTCCAGATTTCAAGAAAGCATCTGCAGATGAGAAGTTAAACTTGTTTAACTCCTTGCTTAAGGCTTACCAAGAAGAAGTCGATAACCTCACCAAGAGAGCAAAATTTGGAGAAAATGCTTTTCTTAACATTTATCAGAAGCTTTATGAAGCCCCAGATCCTTATCCAGCTCTTGCGTCTATTTCTGTGAGTATCACAATTACTATTGCATTTATCTATATTTTATTTCGGGTTGTTACTTGTTTCAAAATTATTGAGTTGTGAAATGTTGTGATTGTGGATTTAAATTCCCATGGCTGAATCATCATCACCAGAGCATCACATTTACCAATTAGTTTTGATGTTCAACTACCTGCACAATGTACAATGGGTGTATTTTCTTTTACTTTGTTTGTCTGACCAATTTCTGCTCCTTAAATGGTTTCTTGTCATGCAGGACCAAGACCAGAAGTTGTCTGAATTTGAGTCAGAGAACCGAAAGATGAAACTCGAACTTGAAGAATACCGGGCCGAAGCAGCACATCTAAAGAACCAACAAGCTACAATACGAAGACTTGAGGAGCGGAATCGCCAACTTGAACAACAGGTTTGATAACTTCTGTAACTTTAATTCCTAAATCCAAACTGTATTATTTTTTTTTCCATCATCAACTAAGTTGGTTGTATGACGAGGAATGAGTCTGTGTTGGATCATGAGGTGGCGGTATATGTGTCGAAGTTTGCACGGGAACCGAAGAGGAAACTTCTGCAAAAGAATGCAAACGAAGATAATTATATATACACAGGAAATATATAAATAAATAAGACAAACAATAAATCTTTGAAACTGGCCCGTACGTCCATATCACTCCTATTTATAACTAATCCAATGAAATCAAAGCTAACTAACAAATACAAAATTAACCTATTCTCTTAATATTCCAATTCCAAACAAATAATTAAATTCAAACAACTTGCCAAAAACTAAAATTAGAGCTACTAACTTATTAGAGCTTTAAGCCTTATCTTGGTCTAATCTTTGGCGAGCTACTAGGCCAAGTGGTCCACTTACACTCTGGATTGAGTGGAAATGCATGCAGCATCAACTCTTCCCTCTTTGGAGGAGTCGATTTTGTTGATTAAAACTTGCTTTTAGCTGAGACATTAATGGTGGGTGGTTCTTATTAATATACATGCGACGAGGAATTAATTTCATGTGGGGCAAGAGTGCCATTCTTCAAAGAGAGTATTATTATTCAGTGAGATAGTAATGGTTCATCAGCACTACCAAAGTCTCCAGGTCCAAAAATATCCATAATCTTCTTCCTTAGAGCTATCAGCTATGATCTTCTTACTTAACCACAAGGGTTTTTTTGGACATCACCGACTTGTAATGTGCCCTATTTTGTGACTCTTGATACATTTCTGATGAGCCCACGAATCTCAGCCAACATCAGATGTGGCAACTTAGGAGTGCATCAGGGAAGGATTGAAGAGGCCTTGTAATTTGAATCTTCCTCTGCTTGATAAGAGGTGTATTATGCCACTCCAGTATAGTGGTTCTCGTTGCTTGATGAATGAAACAGAGAAAAATTACACAACGAGCCATAAGTGCTTCTTCTGACAGCACACCAAACTGTGGAACTAACTTATGGAAGGCATTTGTTTATCTGTTCATAGTCTGCTCAAATTGATACAACTTGGTAAACAACACAGAGTTTGGTGGAAGCTATCTCAGGAGGTCATGAGGTACACACACCGTTCTTGAGCAGGATTCAATGCTACCTTTTCGCTCACCTTCGATTATAGAATTGTTTCTCTACCTTACATTGTCACAAAGCATGAACATCATGAGATAGACTGGTTAAAATGGTCTTACTTTACCAGCCTTCGACAACACTACAATGTGAAAGAGGCCTCTAGTTTGGTTCCTTGTCGGCATACTCTTTAGGTGAATTGCCGCAGATTTCCCTAGCTTTGCATGGGATATTCTGGAAAAGTGGATATCAGCTATCCGTGAGTGTTTCAACATAAGGATTATGGTAGACATGTGGTGGCGTATGGTAGGGATTTATATGGGTTGTTTTTGAAGGTCTGATGGTGACATAAGTATATGTAGGCTAATACGAGCTATGTAACACGGACACTTCTATCATAGAGTCGTGTCGTGTTCGAAACGTGTCTGACACGCATGTTAGACACACATATCATGTGTATTTTAAGAATTTATCACGTGTCCACGTGTCGTGTCCATCTTAACGTTGCTGTGTCAGTGCAATGTAGAATACGAGAGAGGGAGCTATTAATATTATGAAGGCTATTGTGAAGGAGATTTCTGAGGAGAGTAGTATTGGGTGGAAAGCAATATGTTGAAAGAAAATGTAAAGGAACTTGGTCTAAGTTATTTATGTGGTTTTAGTGAAAATTGCATTATAAATTGGGATTGCTTGTAGGATTTTTAGGTGATGGATTTAAATGAAATGGGGGATGGATACTAATAAATGATGGGTTAAATATAGATTCATAAACAGAGGAGATGATTGAGAAAAAAAAGAGCAAGGATGTTGGAGATGACATTAGAAAGTAGTATTGTTGATGCGAGACGTGTGTATATGTGCGGAGCTCAGCAACAAAGTAAATGAAGTACGTTTCATCAATAAAGGCGATCAATCTAGACTACAAGTTATCAGCTTGAAAAAGTGACCAATGTTTATTGTAAATAAATTGTATACATGCAGCAAGATTCGAAATATAAATTGAAAGATTAATAACATGCTCTGAGATGGCAAGTCCCAAATGTAATGTTCAGATCGACAGATACAAGATAACAAACAGTGAACTCAACTTACTTTATGAGAACAACTAATAGAAAAAAATATAATAGAGAATTACTAGTGCAGGAACTAGTAAAGTCTAAAGAAAAGAAATACCTGAAGATCTCGTATTGGAGCGAAATCAAATATGAAGATGTTCCAATGGTGGCATCTTGATATCACTATCAGTTTCAAAGAGATCTTCTGAAGGCTACTCCTGAATCACCTAAGGAAATAGTTGATGCGGAAGCAAAATAAAGACTGGTAGAACAATCAAATGTAGATGAAGTCTGGGTGGTCGTCTGAATAGACGATCTCGAAAAACTTGCCGTCGTACTCTAGTAGAGGTGAGTTTGGTTTGGTCTAAGACATGAACCATCAAGCTGAAGGACTGAGGCGAGGCTGCTGAAGATGTTACTGCTGATGTTGCTGCTTTATCTGCTGCGCTGCTGTTTCGTTGCTTCTGCCTCTGCTGTGTGCTGCTGCTATGGTTGTAGTGGAGGGGATGTTGGAGAAAAAGAAGAGACTAAAGAGAGGTAAGAGGAGAGGGAAAGAAGCAACACATGCAAGAGGGGGGTAAATTTTAGCTTTTCTTCATTGTTTTTCAGTAGTACACACAACTGAATACATATAGTTTACAAACCCGCACTCCCACATAACTTCTCACTATCCTATAACTACCTACAACCTTCATCCACTTCTACCCACAACCTTCATCCACTTCTAAAGCAAATACAAACTGAATACTAAAATAAATACAGTAGGAATACAAACTTAATACACTGAAAATACAAACTGAAATACACATGCTAGAACCTATGTCTGAGTTCAACAAGTTGGTGCGCTGCCTGCGCTGATAGACACGTCTGTATCGTGTCTGTGCTCTGATGTTCTCATCAATCCCACCGGGATGGGGGAAAACTCGACCCTCTCGAATAGGTATCTTTGCTGCTCTCGTACTGGTCTGGAGCCGGGATCCATACGTTGCACATCCTCGATCTAACCAAGTGTTGTCGAATCCAGGCTTTCCTTCCAATGGACTAAACACCGCCTAGTTTCACCATCAATAGTAGATATAATCACATCCTTTATTATCTTATCAATCCGTTCTACTGCATAGAGTGGGAGATTGGAAGTGGAGGTAAGAAAGGTCCCTCAGAAGTAAGGTCTTGGGTAGGCTCATCAAGCAAGGGGTTACTCGAATTGAAATCTTGACCTTTGTATGCTACCAGATCTTCAACATTAAATATGGGATTAATACCAAAACCTTCAAGAAGGTGTAGAACATATGCATTATCATTTATTCTTTTCATGACTTCGAAAGGTCCTGCTCCACGTGTATGCAATTTTTTACCGTTCCCAGAGGAAACAGTTCGGAACGAATCCGAACCATTATATAGTATCCAACTTCAAACCTTTGAACTTTTCGATGAAGATCAGCTCGGACTTTATAGGTTGCATTACTTATTTATTTTGTTGCTGATTTTCTTGTGTAAGTCGTGAAGATGTGATATAAATGCAGATGCAGATTTAGATGTCCTAGTATACTGACTCATAAGAATGAGATCTATTGGTTGTCTAGGTTTACACTACTTCTGCTGGACTCATGCCTATTGTCCTATTGATGGAATTGTTATATGCAAATTCAGCAGTAGACAATTTCAAATCCCAATCCCTAAGATGTTCACCAACTAAAGGTCGCAGTAGATTACCTAAGCTTCAGTTCACCACCTCGTTTGACCGTCAGTTTGGGGGTAGAAGGCAGACGAGTATTGCAGTTTGGATCCAACTTGATGCCATAAGGTTTTCCAGAAATAGCTCGTAAATTTGACATCCCGGTCCGACACAATGGTTTTTGGGAGTCCATGCAACCTCGCAATTTCATTAAAAATAAGTTTGGCCACACGAGATGCATCAAAAGTTTTTGAATAAGGAATGAAATGAGCTATCTTGGAGAAACGATCAACAGTCACAAGTATAGAATCATGCTTTCTCAGGGTTTCCAGGAGTCCATGCACAAAGTCCATGCTAATGTCCTCCTAAGGATGGTTTGGAACTGGTAGGGGCATATACAGACCAGTGTTCTGTTTTCGCTGTTTAGTTAACTGGTATGTGTGACACCTGCCAACAAGCTTAGCAACGTCTCTTTTAAGACTTGGCCAATAAAAAATGACGTTCAACAGCCTTAATAGTTTTGTTATGTCCAAAATGATTGGTGAGACCTCCCGCATGCAATTCCCAGACCAAAAATTCTCTCACAGACGTGCGAGGGATGCATAACTTGTGAAATCGAAATAGATAACCATCTTGCAGAAGAAAGCCATCTATTTCACGTGTTGTTCCGCTCTTCAACAGAGTAAATTTTTTTGAAAGTCTGGACATGACTCATACTCACCTTTTATCTTCTCAAAGCCAACCACCTGATTGCTCAATACTGTTAAAATTGCCAAACGATGACTGAGCGCATCAACAGTCTTATTCTCAACTCCTGCTTTATGGCGAAGAGTATAAGTATAATTCTGGAGGAATTCTACCCAACGACCATGTCTACTGTTAAGCTTCTTCTGAGAATTGATGTACTTAAGAGCTTCATGGTCCGAAAAGATAACAAACTCTTGTAGAAGAAGGTAGTAGGAGAAGGTAGTGACGCCAATGACGCAGTGCTTGAATTACTGCATAAAATTTCTGATCATAGGTAGAGTACTTTAGCTTAGTTTCATTCATTTTTTCACTGAAGTAAGCTACTGGGTGACCCTCTTGACTTAAAACTCCACCTATGCCGATTCCCGAGGCGTCACATGCCACTTCAAAGACTTTTGAGAAATCCGATAGACGCAAGACGGGTGCTTATACCATCTTCTATTTAATCTCTTGAAAGGCTTGCCACTCTTTAAACAATCAGATATCGGGGCCATGATCGTGCTGAATCTCTTGATAAACCGCCGATAAAATGTGACAAGTTCATGAAAACTCTTGACATCTCTTATGCTTTGGGGTTCTGACCACTCTTCTATGGCTATGATTTTCTCAGGATCAACGATACTCTTTCTAAAGAAACTACAAACCTAAGAAAATAACTTTGTTGGTAAGAAATGCACATTTCTTTGAGTTTGCATACAATTGCTCCTTTCTCAACACTCCACACACTTGACGTAGATTGTCTAATTATTGCTCTTGATTTTTACTGTAAATGAGTATGTTATCAAAGTATACGATCAGAAATTTACCCATGAAGGGTCGCAATACCTGAGTCATTACTCTCATAAATGTACTAGGAGCATTTCTCAATCCAAATGGCATAACCATCCACGCATACAAACCATCCTTCGACTTAAAGGCGGTCTTCCATTCACATCAGGACGGATTCGAATTTGGTGATAATCACTCTTCAGATCAATATTGGAGAATATTTTAGCTCCCGCCATCATATCTAACATGTCATCCAGCCGGGGAATGAGAAAACAGTACTTTACTGTTATCTTGTTGATCGTGCGACTATCCACGCACATACGTCAAGTTCCATCTTTTTTTGTTGTCACGCAGAGCAGGCACTGCGCAAGGGCTCATGCTTTCCTTTATAAAACCTTTCTCCAACAATTCATTGACTTGCCTTTTTAGTTCTGCATGTTCGGTAGGATTCATCCTGTAATACGACAAGTTGAGAAGACTCGCTTCCGGGATTAAATCAATAGCGTGTTAGACATCATGCATTGGTGGTAATTGATCCGAGAGATCTTCAGGAAAGACATCCGCGAATTCATCAATCATGGGGGCTACCTCACAAAGAATCGAGGTGATCGACTCTTTAGGGACTTCTAGGGCAGTGTGAATGATGACGGGCTTCCCTTTTGTCATCTCGCGATCGATGTCCTTTGCACTGATCAGGCTGATTTTTTGTTTGCTTTACTGCAACTGATTTCTTCCCAGCAACATTGTGCTTGGGTTGCGAAGGAAGTAACTTGACCTTCTTGCCCTTATGTTTAAACAAACACATGTTCGAACGGCCATAAATGTGAACATCGTTATCAAATAGTCAGGGTCTTCCAAGGATAATTTGACCCATATTCATGGTTACCACATCGCACTATATCTTGCCCTTATAAACAGTGAATTCTATAGGGGCAAGGCACCACTGTGTAACATTTAGTGCGGCCTAATTGATCTAAGATACTTTATAAGGATGAGAATAGGGTTCAGTTTTCAGACCAACTTTATTTATAATGACCGAGGAGACAACATTAATACAACTCCTACTATTCACTATTACCTTACAACTTCGTTCTCCAATGTTGGTGAATGTGTGAAAAATGTTAGTACGTCTCCTGTCATCGCTAACCTTCGGCTGTGCTAAGGTACACCTGACTACGGATAATCTGGTGTACTCTCGTAATCTAAGACAATTTAGCGTTGTTTCTTCAGTATCATCAAAATCTTCATCTCCATCCACTTGGTGAATGTATCATCACATTCGGACTGAGAATAGCCTTCTTCATCAATGATGGCGATCTTGTATGACTTGCACATTTGGCTGTGTTATATGTCCATAAACCTGACATTTATAATATTTGGTTTGAAGATAGAATTTGGGAATACTTCTTTCAATACCTTTACCTTTGTTGTCAGTCTGAGGTTGGGAAGAACTGGATATAGCTTGGCTTTGGAAAGACTATAAAGGAGGTTAAGGACACTAGCCTTATAGTCGTGAGTTTTGCTCGATTTGACTTCATCCAAGTCTTGCTCTAGGGCATAAGCTTTCTCTAAATTATCGACGTTCCTTGTGAAGAGTTCGCTCCTAAGATCTTCTCGCAATCTAGCTCTAAACCTAGAAATGACTTGCATAGGAGTTTCAGTTTCAAGCATGCTACACCTGATGAGGAACTTATCGAATTTGGTGACGTATTCCTTGGCAGACTTGCTCCCCTGGTAGAATTGGTTCACTTGTCTAACAACCTCGGGTAATAAGAAGGTGGGAGATACTTTTGTTTCAGCTGAATTTTCTTGTCACGCAAAGTGCCAATAAGATGCTCTCCTCTTAACTCACGAAGAGTTTCAAGATTAGCCCAATATAGACTAGCTTGTCCAGGCAACTTCATGGCGGCAAAACTGACTTTTCGCTTTTATGACATTGAGTACCACTTGAAATAACGGTTCATTTCTTTTATCCAATTCAAAAACAGTTGTGGTTCCAGTGTACCATCAAAAGAAGGGGCATTGATTTTGATACTTCTCACAATATGTTCATCTGGATCTCGCTCATCCCTGAAAGGCTGAAGGTTTTTATGATGGGGAGTGTTCAGTATGGCTGGAGTAGGTGGTCGATCACGATTCTGTTCAAACTCAGCTAATTGAGCATCCACCTCAAGTTGGAGTTTGACTTGATTTTGTTCAACAACTAGAAGGCGACTCAGAACTTCTTCCAATTTCTGGAGGACTTCGGAATTCATTATAGCAGCCTGGGATTCACTAATCTCCTCAAGTAGGTATGATCTACCGCTATCAGTTGGCATACACTAAAGGACTGACTATGAATTAAGCTTACTGCCAAATGAAAATGTATGAATGCATTTTTTTCTAAATAAAGTGATGGTTCTACATGCAATGTCACATTCCTAAAGTCTATTGGATGCAACCTACACATGCATGATTAAAATTTCTAGTCTAGAACGCGGATGTGAGACGTGTGTATATGTACGGAGCTCAGCAACAAAGTAAATGAAGCACGTTTTACCAACAAAGGCGATCAATCTAGACTACAAGTTATCAGTTTGAAATAGTGACTAATGTTTATTATAAATAAATTGTATACATGCAGTAGGATTTGAAATGTAAAGTGAAAGATAACAATGCTCTGAGATGGCAAGTCTCACATGTAATGTTCAGTTCGACAAATACAAGGTAACAAATAGTGCACTCAACTTACTTTATGAGAACAACCAATAGAAAGATAATATAATAGAGAATTACTACTGTAGGAACTGGTAAAGTCCAAAGGAAAGAAATACCTGAAGGTCTCGAATTGGAGCGAAATCAAATCTGAAGATGTTTCAATGGTGTACCTCGATTTCACTATCGGTTTCAAAGAGATCTTCTAGAGGCTGCTCCTGAATCACCTGAGGAAAGAGTTGATGCGGAAGCAAAATGAAGATTGGTGGAACACTCGAAATGTAGATGAAGTCTGAGTGGTCGTCTGAATAGACGATCTCGAAGAACTCGCCGTTGTACTCTAGTAGAGGTTAGTTGGGTTCGGTCTCAGGCATGGATCATCAAGCCGAAGGACTGAGGTGAGGCTGCTGAAGCTGTTACTGCTGATATTGCTGCTTTATCTTCTGCTGCTGCCCCTGTATCTGCTGTTGTTGCTGTATCTGTTGCTGCTGCTGCTGCTCTGTACTGTTGCTGCTGCTGCGTCTGTTGCTGCTGCTGCTGCTGTGACTGTAGTGGAGGAGGGGATGTTGGAGAAAAAGAAGAGACTAAAGAGAGGTAGGAGGAGAGGGAGGGAGCTACACATGCAAGAGGGGGTTAAATTTTAGCTTTTGTTTATTGTTTTTCAGTAGCACATACAACTGAATACATATAGTTTACAAACCCACACTCCCACATAACTTCCTACTATCCTATAACTACCCACAACCTTCATCCGCCTCTACCCACAATCTTCATCCACTTCTAAAGCAAATACAAACTGAATACTAAAACTAATACAGTAGGAATACAAACTGAATACACTGAAAATACAAACTAAAATACACTTGCTAGAACCATCTGTCTGGATTCAACAAGTTGGTGTGCCGCCTGCGCTGATAGACACGTCTGTATCGTGTCTGTATTCTGATGTCTTCATCCATTTTTGTCGGTTTTGAGGTGATGGGTAGAGGAGATAGGAGGTGTGATTAACCTAGAAATGATGGGTTTAAGGAGAGACTAAGGAACATAGGAGATGTGCTGGAGATAGAGGAAGTGGATTAGAGATATGTAACCTTAAACATTAAATATTAAGAATAAGGCTAACAATGGTTGGAGAGATAATCACTTTACCTTATTTTTCCTAATGTCCCCTTTATCCATGTTAGGTTCTCAGGCAGTTTTTAATTAGATCTAGGAATTCTTGTTGAGTTTAGTAGTTGATAAGATTATCCAAGAACTGGTCATAACTGAAAGGTTTGCTTTTTAATTTGCTCTTTCTTTATGTTTAAAATGTGTCTTACTAAAACTATAGGCTCCAAGTATCACTTATCTCGTTGCACCCTCCTTCATGCATCATCATCTCATCCAACCCTCAACGATCATTTCAGCTAAAACTATCATTTCATTGTGAACTTGCAAAAAACAATAGTAGATATGAGTTCCAAGAATTCTGTTGTACCCTGGTACTGGTTTAATAGATATGAGGCTACAACAATCCTGCTGAAATATCCTTCCTACACCTTGTGATCTACAAGCATCCATACTATTTATTCTGAATTTTGTCCATGTCTTCTAAGTTTCTAATCTTGTTCCTGCATTTAGATTCTATTCATTTTCCATATTCTCTATTCAAGCTATAACTTTCCTTATGTGTTTGCTAGGTGGGACCATTTTTCAACTCTTAAAACTAGTTTTCCTCCTTTAATGGGAAGTTTACTTCCTCCATTATAATTGTGCGCTGAAGTAGTTTGGCCGTAGTTCATTTAGTATTGATTAATGAAATTCATAGGGTTGGACTAATTAAAAAATAACCTTTAAATAAGAATATGTTTACTGTTGTCAGGCAGGCTGTGAGAAAAATACAAGAAGAAGCTTAATTAAGGTCTTAAATATTAGATGAAGTCAGATTCACTGCCATTCTTCTTGTGCATTTTCTATTTATTTCTATTGATACTATGAGAGCCGAAATCATTAAAGGTGTAGAGTAATATAATATTATATACATCTTCATCCAAGTTCACATGTTTGAATAATAATCTGTGTTGTACTTTTCATAAATATATATAATTGTTGAATGGGTATGCAGATGGAGGAAAAAGTGAGGGAGATTGTTGAGATCAAGCAGCGTAGCCTGGCTGAAGAAAATCAGAAAACCCTGGAGGTTCTGAAAGAAAGGTATCTTTGTTGATGTAAAAATACACCCTGTACCTGTCTTCTTCTCTTTTCCTTTGTGATATTCACTGGAAAGCTTTTCTTTTGTTTTTGTGTTTTATCCTACTGGTATGGAAAACTGTAACATGTCCTGTGACTCGATGGATGCAGGGAGTCTCTGTTGCAGGATCAACTGCGACAAGCCAAGGAGAGTGTAATGAACATGCAAAAATTACATGACCTTGCACAAAGCCAGATGTTTGAACTTCGTGCACAATCAGGTACAATTATTGTTTTGGACACGACTACCTTACTGCTGTTTCATTTCTTTAGCAGTTCTGTTACTGTCATGTGGGACAAGCTGCGGCCGATATTACAAAATAAGCTTTTTCGAAATTAGTCTTATAGAAATATTCTTCAAAATTTCAGAGGAGGAAAGAGCTGCTAAGCAAGCTGAGGTCAACCTTCTTATGGATGAGGTTGAACGGGCTCAGACGCGTCTACAAAGTCTTCAACGAGAAAAGGTAATAATTCATTGGTCTGTACTTTTGGTGTGATCATAGTACCTTACAACCCTAGCATGAGTGAATTACTTAGCTGCTTCCTTGCTTTCTTTGGGCTAAATTTCTGTATGTATGATTCGTTGTGAGAAGTCATTTTTTAATTCAAAATACTAGCATCTGTATAATGTAATTTTGGTGGTATAAACAAGAAATTAAGATAATAAAACGCAATATAAACCTGCAGCAGTGATGTCTAATCTAGTCAAAGCTTTATGTTTTTCTATTGTTCAGGAGAATGGACAGTTGACAAGGATAAGATTATCAATAGAAGGGTGTCTCTCTTGTGTTGACATTTAAGTTATAAGATACATTTCAGTTTCGCATGAAACAACTATTTTAGTATTACATGCTATGTTTTTTATTTTATTTCTTCTTTTCAGCTATAGTGCTAGTGGAAGAGAATAATGTTCATTTGTAATGTTATTGAAAGGAAAAAAAACATTTTTGATGAGTTTTCCTGTTTATGTCATATTCATGCAGGGAGTTTTACGTTCTCAATTACAGTCGACAAATGAAGAAAATGAAAGTAAAAACAGGTGAGCTATGCTGCATTTCTTCGTATTTCCTATCATTGTATTTAGTGCATGTAGATGTTTCCTTCTTCTCTATCTTGACTCACAATGAGGATCACCTAGATTGTGTACTTTGCATAGTTTACTTCATGTTCCACCAGTCTTTGAGCAGATTTCTCAGCGTAGTTACCAGGGCGAGAAAGGATAGGTGTTGGCAATCAAACCAAGGCAAATCTTTCTGAACTGAACTGAACCAAACCGAATATTTTTGTTCGGGTTCAGTTGGTTTACTGGGTCTGCGCCTTTTCTAGGCGCGCTGAAGTTTTTTTGGTTTAAATTCAGAAGCCTGCAAATGTTGGATCATTATTGGCCATAGTTATCAGAAGTTGAGCCAAAATGGGCTATTTTTCAAACTATGAAATTGGGCTGCATAATAAGTAGATAATTTTTAGAACTTAATACTAATGGAATACCATATTGCAGCTCAAGGAAATCTTATGAATCTAAATTCAGTATGAAAAGGAATGCCATATTGCCATATTTGTAACTTAGAACTCAGTACTAAAAGAGTAAAAGGAATCCCATATTACCATGCAACTATTTCCAGATTCAAGTGAATCTCTTCACAAAGAACTCATATATAAATCTAATTACATCATAGGGGAAAAAATAATGAAACCATTATAAAAATTTCAAAATTCAAGATTTGTCCATTTTGCTTCACAAGCTGAAAGCTAGTAAACCTAATACAAGCATCATACCAACTCCCCCATCATTTTCATATTTAGCTTTCATTTCCCCCATAATTATACTCAATTCATGATCTTCATTTGCTTGTTCCTTCAACTCACAAGCAACATTACTAATCTTATGAAGGAAATTATTGCTTGACATGCTTGTCACATACAAAGAACTGGAAATAATGTGAGGTTATACAGATTTTCAAGAAAAATGCATAACCTCCTAGCATTAGCCCAATCATCCACCCACAACATCCCATGATTTCTATTCGCACCATACATTTCACTCCTTAAAAGAAGGATCCTTATCACCAAACCTCTCAACACCTCTTTCATACTTTTGAGGGGTATTCAACATCAAATAATTGGAGTCCCTTTCATGAATGATATGCCATTTATGAATTTCTTGAAAATGCAATCTTGGTCTGCTAGTACTTTATTAGAATTTGAAATTTTTGAGAAAGGAAGTAACCTAGGATTGCTAGATTTCTTCATGGATGAACTTTAGATTCTTCTAGCATTCGGAAGTACGGAAATCTTGAAAGATATCATACTGAGTTTAGAGCTTGTGAAGACAGTGAGCCTGAGAATAGTGGGGGAAGCATTGTTGATTTGCTAAGAGGATAAATATAGGATTATAATAACTGAGCAAAGGTTTACATTGCGGTTATGGTTACAAGATAATGAAAAAAGTATTTTCAGAGGAAACTTGTTACTGAACAGAAATTAAAGAAAACCTGGGTAGAAGAGAGAATGTGATTGGCTAGAAGAGAAGATGTAGAGAGAGGAAGTGAGAACCAAAATACTAGGCTAAAGTCTTAGCTCTTTAAAGGCTCACTATAAGCCACATTCATGTTCTACAGACCTTATCGAATAATTGGGAGGGAAAAAAATTCACGACTATGTAATAGATAACACATAACACTAGTGATCTGTTCTTATCTAAAACTTTATTATGTTTTCTAATTTATACATCCAATCACAGTTTTGCTTGCTACCCCATGTAACTTGAAATCGTTCTTAATTCACAAATAAAATTTGAAATAGTGTCTAGTCTTTGACTTCAGATTCACTGAAGCTTGTTATTTTGGAGCTTAATTGAATGTTGGTGAACACCCTACACATCCTGCAGATTCTATATTTTGTAGGACACCTCCACAGAGTTATATGTGGTAAATAACTGGTGGGTTTAATAACTGCATGAAATAATTGGGTTTGGTTGCTCTCAAAACTTGAACATTGAGATGGATTGGTCATCCCCAAGGATTCAATGATTGATTTGAGGCTAGATTGGTCTATGATATGTTAGAGTTAGGTCAACTTTGTTGTCCATTTAGCATAAAAGAATTACTCAACTTTCAGTTAATCGTAAAACCTACTGAATTTGGTCATGAACATTTTGGTCTTCTCAATTCTTGGTATATGAGAGCAGGAAGCCCTGAAGTTGTTGAGAAGGGTTCGAAATGTTCTTTAGCGGTCAAAAATTTATCAATTTTTTCTGCAAATATAATTTGAAAGATGCAAGGAGGCTTTGAAGGTAGAGAGTATTGATATTGGGAATGAATTTGTTTATTGCAGGCAATCACACACTTCCATCTAGGAAAAGTTAGTTCAGGTTTCTTTTAGCTGTATTAGATTGTTGAGGAATTGCAGTTTTCGTACTAAGTTTACTTAGATAGTAGATAAAAGATAAACAATGTCAATAACTTTCGATTTTCTTTGTTGGCTAAAGATGAGAAAAATACACTCATTCTTTTCAGTTAAAGTAGAACCTCAACTGTTGGAAATGGGAAGATTTATCTAAGGATGTTTCTTTTGCAATTGTACCCTTTGAAAACACACTAACTTTAGTACATGAGATAAAGGTTTTGTTTTCATGTCTCATCTAAGAATATACTTTGTAATATAGTGAATTTTTTGAACATAATCTTTGGTGTGGACAACTGTTAGTTCGTGTATCCCAAATTAGTGCTCCAAGTCTAGACTAGCTTGCACGCGATTTTTCACTTAGTTGCATGATGTAGTAATATAATATTTGTATCCGTTCCTGCAGAGAGAGAAAATGCCTTTTGACTTTTTTTTATTTGCTTCAATGTGGTATTGTGTTTCTGTTTCTCCTCAATATGGTTCTAACCAGTGAGTGCTTTTCGGTCTGTTTTGAAAATCTCATGCACTCCATACACAGTAAGATGCCAACCTTGAAAATCCTATCATTCCACCCCTTAAACTCTTAAGGCATACATAAGTGTTTTTCGGAGGTTACTCCTTGGTTGCATGAGCTTAAGTTAATGATCTATAAGTTATAGTTTTTCTTTCTGTAAGCGACCCTTCTAGGTCTTTGAGCAAGCCTCTCTCTATTGTCCATAGTTTCTTTCCTAGGATTTTGACACCAACTTGATATTTGGTTGATAGCTAGTTGTTGAAAATTTTCTTTCTATGGAGCCTTCTGTATTTAAAGTTGTATGCTTAGTCACTGGCAAAGAGGATGGATGAAATGATTACTTGGATACATAATCATGGTATTGTAGTTTGTTGTGGCTGGATATCCCATAGTGGTTCTCTCATTCACCTATCTGCTAATGCGTACTCTCAAGCCTTTGTTGCAAGTTTGATCCTTAATGTTGTCGTGCAGCAAGTTATTATTGGTTGTCTTTTGTGAACGTGTTTGGAAGATTCCTCGACATTTCTGCTTATAGTGTTTGACTGTGTGTTTTGATACTGAGTAATGCTCTTTTTATTTTTCTGAAATTCTTTCTCCTGTTGATTTTATTCATTTATTTATGTATTGATGTTGCAATGTACTTGATATGTGGCAGTGATTATCTGGATCCAACTAATATACTCGAAAATTCGTTGACTGCGAAGGAGAAGATAATCTCGGATTTGAACATGGAGCTTCATAAAATGGAAACCGCCTTTTCAAATGAGAGGGAGCAGTATATGAATGAGATCAAGAAGTTAAATACATTATTAGATGAGAAGGTATTGCATAACATTCAATTTCTTTGTCATTGTGAAGATGAAGACTCTTTTTCTTTGTTTGGAACCTTGTTGTTCCTAGAACTTTATTGCATGAGTTCATTAAGTTTGTTAGTAGTAATCAAGGTCTGAAATATCGCCAATGCCTATATTTTGGCCCGATACTGATACTACCGATATAATTGAAACTATACCCTTTATTGCCGATACGACGAAATGAAGTGCCGATATTGCCGATTCCGGTACCAAAATCTTGCAGCCAATACCAATACTAGTACCGAGATTCCAAATCATGACATTAATTTGTTCAAGAAAATCAATGATGCTTGATCATGAACACCACTCCGAAGTTTGACCTCATGGCATACTAGCAGTTCAAGCAAGTGTTACTTGTGATTTATCTTCCATTTCCTTTGTTTGACATGCCCATTTTTCTTTAAATTTAAAATTGCTTGGCATATTTACATCTTTCAAGGTTGATAACGAGATGTAGAATTTGTCTGATTGTTATGTTTGAGATTCAACTATTTATGTACTCGATGAGATAGAGCACCGTCAATCTGGAAAAGTCTTGATAGTAGAATCTAGGAAGTGAATGCTCGCTGGAAATACTGGATAGTTTTGCAATTGAGTTTAAATTATTTGAGAAATCATGAATGTCGTGAAATTAGTAAAATTATAGGAGGAATCTTGCAAGTTGGCAAAATTAGTTGAATTTTGTTGATGGTCTAGCTCTTTGCTTCATCTCAGAGCCAAAAAAAAAAGTATGTGCAGAATCCTGGAAGTTGCCTCCTTTTTAGTTCTCAGCTTATGTTTTTTGTAGATGGTCTGTGAATGCCCTTACTCAGATTAAATTAAACATAATGTTTTCCTGTTAAGGTCAGCTTTCTATAGTTGTTGAATAAGGGAGGACTTTAACATACAAGAAATCATTTTAGCCAGGTTAACTTGTTAGTTGTCAATGGTGCATATGAACCCTGCAAGTTTCTATCTTTCGCGTTGAAAATTGGCAGAAACAGTTCATTTGAGAATATAAGACGACTTTATGAGAGTTCTTATCTTTGTTAATTGTAGTCTCTGTGGTAGGGGAGAGAGAGAAGTCTATGTGGGCCTTGACAGCGGATGGCTTCTGTATTGTCTTTCTGATGTTACCTACTCATTCAGTCAGCAGACAAGGAAACAATGGACATGACTGTAGTCTTGTTTGATTGCTGATCTTTTTTCTAGTATATTGATGGATTATATAATTGTTGTGCTTGTGGATTGTATGAATAAATTGACTGAAGACAATGCTTTTCTTCCACGTAGAGATATATTTAAGCTATCATGCATGCTAACAATACAGAAGGTTTCATTGGTTTGCTCTTAGACATTTTTGTGTACCGACAGAAATAACAAGAAATGGATCTGGAAGACGAAAGGAAGTGACAAGAGAATATGACAAGAAAATTGATAGTGATTATGAAAACCTACTAGGAAGGAACTAAGGAGTCAATGAGGCTAATTTGAAATGAATGAAGAAGCTAAGAAAGCCGTCGGTGAGGCTAATTCGAAAGTTACGAGAATTTACGTAAGAAGCTAGAAACAAAAGCAAGGAGAAGATGTATAGAAGTTTGTTAAGATGAGGGAAACAAAGAGTAGAGGTCTAGGTAATGTAAGATGCATTACGAGCGAAGATCAAAGAGTAGTAGTAAAGGATGATGAAGTTAAGGAAATGTGGAGTTATTTTCATAAATGGTTTAATGAGAATCACACAAGACAACCTAACATAGAAACAAATAGTCCATTCAGTTGTAAGAACAATTGGTATATTCAAAAAATTAAGCTTAGCAAATTTAGGGGTGCCCTAAAGAAAATGAAAACTAGGAGAGTTGTAGGACCTGATATTTCTTTTGAAGTTTGGAGGTGTCTAGGAGACATGGTTCAAAGTCTCGGTCTCGGCCGCTGACTCGGCCGGCACCGAGACGGATCGGTCTCGGCGACTCGGATCGGACTCGGGCGATACGCAAAAAACGCTACATAGAGCGCCAAAAAAATTATGAAAAAATCATGACAAACCATAAAAAATTATAGATATCAAAATTCATGTATCAAAATTAAACTGAGGGGGGGGGGGGGAGAGAGAGAGAGGGAACAGAGAGAGAGAGGAGAGAGAGAGACGTAGACAGAGGGGAGAGAGGAAAACACAGTCACACAGAGGAGGAGAGAGAGACGGAGAGAGAGGGAGAGAGGGACAAAGAGAGAGAGAGACAGAGAGAGGAAGAGGGGGGAGAGACTGAGAGGAGAGAGAGTCCGAGAGAGAGAGAGAGAGAGACGGAGAGAGAGTCACAGAGAGAGGGGAGAGAGAGACTGAGAGGGAGAGAGAGAGAGACGGGGAGAGTCCGACAGAGAGAGACATAGACAGAGGGAGAGAGAGGGACAGAGAGGGAGAGGGAGAGGCAGAGAGAGCCGAAGACAAAGAGGAGAGAGAGGTAGACACAGAGGAGGAGAGAGAGAGACGGAGACAGATAGGGAGAGAGAGGCACAGAGAGAGGGAGAGGGGGAGAGAGAGAGACTGAGAGGGAGAGGGAGAGAGTCCGACAGAGAGAGACACAGCGGGAGAGAGAGAGAGAGACGGAGACAAAGAGGGAGAGAGAGGGAGAGAGAATTACCTGCGACGGCGAGGCGACGGCGACGGCGAGGCGACGGCTAGGGCGACGCGGGGGGGACGCGAGAGGGAGGGAGCAGCGTGTGAGAGAGAGACACAGTAGGAGAGAGAGAGAGAGAGACGGAGACAGAGAGGGAGAGAGAATTACCTGCGACGGCGAGGCGACGGCGAGGCGACGACGAGGGCTAGGGCGACGCGGGGGGGACGCGAGAGGGAGGGGGCAGCGTGTGAGAGAGAGAGACACAGGAGAGAGAGAGAGAGACGGAGATAGAGAGGGAGAGGGAGAGAGGAGAGAGAATTACCTGCGACGGTGACGGCGAGGCGACGGCGATGGCTAGGGCGACGCGGGGGGACGCGAGAGGGAGGGGGCAGCGTGTGAGAGAGAGAGATCAGATCGATCTGATCTCTCTCTCTCTCATACGCAGGCCCTTTAATTGAAGGATCACGGGCGCCGAGTTGACCCGGATCGGGTCCAACTCGGACCCGACTCGGGTGACTCGGCCGAGTCGTGAACGACTCGGCCGAGTCTCCCGAGTCGGGTCCGAGTCGGACCCGATCCGGGTCAACTCGGCGATCCTTGACTGACTCGGGCCCCGAGTCGTACCGGAGGGGCCCGAGTCGGATACGACTCGGCCGAGTCGTATCCGACTCGGCCGAGTTTTGGATCCCTGCTAGGAGATACAAGCTTAGTATGATTAACTAACTTATTTAACAAAATTATATAGTAGAAAAAAGCTAGAGGAATAGAGGATTAATACTTTTGTGCCTATATATAAAAATAAAAGAGATAAATAAAGTTTCTCAAACTATCATGGTGTAAGTTTATGAGCCATCTGATGAAACTTTGGGAGAAAGTAATTTAACAATGTTTCTGAAAACCAATTCTGTTTTGGTTTTATGCCTAGGAGGTCAATTATGAAAGCTATTTTTTTTTTACTAAGGTGATTGATGGGTGAGAGGAAAGCAAGCCTATATATGGTTCTTATTGATTTAGAGAAAACTTATGATAGGGTTCTTACTTCTTAGAGACGTAATGTGGTGGGCTGTAGGAAAAAAAAAACAAGTATCTCGTAGTTATATAGTTGTGATTAAAGATATGTATGGAGTAATAACTAGGATGAGAACCATTAGAGGGGAGACTGACCCGTTCCTTATCACTATAGGCTTACACTAAAGATCAACATTAAGTGTTTATCTCTTTGTATCAGTGGTGGATGAACTTACTAGGCATATATAAGATGAAGTCCCATATTGCATATTCTTTATTGATGATATAATATTAGTTGATAAGACTAGATAAAGAATAAGTTCTAAATTAGGAAGATGGAAGGAAACTTTGTAATCTAAAGGATTTGAAGTTGTCAAACTGAAACGAAATTATATGAACTGCAATTTTAGTCAAATAGTAAGGAAAATGATCATATAATACAAATGGATGGTCAAAAAATACCTTGGAGTTCTCATTTTCATTATTTGGGATCAATCATTCATCAAGACGGTGCAATCGAAGAGGATATGATTGATAGAATCAAAGAGGGATAGTTAAATGGAGAAATGTTTCTGGAGTTTTATGTGATCATATTATACTCACGAAGTTGAAGGGAAAATTCTATAGAATAACTATAAGACTTGTTGTGCTTAATGGTTGAGAATGTTGGGCAAATTAAAAAATTAGGTTCAAAAATAAATGTAGTAGAATTGAGAATGTGAAGATGAATGAGCGGCAATGCGTTAAGAGATCAAATTAGAAATGAGTGCATTCATAGGAAGTCAGAGGTTGCTCCTATTGAGGATGAGATGAGAGAGAATCGCTTGGTAAGGCCAATAAGCGTGTCAATTAGAAAAAGTAATTGGATTATAGTTAATGGGACTATGGGGACTAGAGAGAGGCTAAAAGAACTTGGATGGAGGCAATTAAGAAGGGTATAGTAATGCTTCACATTACTGAGGAGATGACCCTTAATAGAAGTGAATGGAGGAAAAGGTTCATGTAGGCGATCCCAAAAAGTTTGGGATAAAGGATTTGTTGTTGTATTACTAAAAACCTTCAAGTAATAGTAGAAGAGGAGGAAAATGGAAAAGGTAACTAGATGGTTTGGAGTGATGATATATTGCAGTTCCAGGTTCCCCTGACTTGAGTTGGTCGAGGAGAAAAATGAGCCCAGTTTCAGGAAGTGAGGTGCTCAAATTGGCTTCAGTAACTTGTGTCAGAAATATTCCATTTGATATTCCTGAACTGGATGACTGAGGAATAAGACTTAAGGAGCAAGGCAAGGGGTATTGAACCACACATAACCTTTTCAGGGTAAGGATGCATGGCTGGATTGTGCATAGGAGGAATATGATGAGAGTACTACTGGACAAACCATTATAGAAGGCAATGTTGAATGGTCAACATGAATGCATGATTTATATGCACCATGTAACCTAGGTTGATCCAAAACTAAGGAAATCAAGATTCTAAATTTGGTTTGTATTCCTTGTTTTAAATATCGGCTGAGTCGATCGAGATATCGACCGATATCTTCTTTTTTGCCTGCTGTTGATACGATATGAGAAAATTGTTCGCCATATCGTTTGCAATAAAACGGCCGATATTTGAAATATTGAACGATAAATTGTCTGATATTGGGCGATAAATCACTTGAAATATTACCCGATATGAAATAACTTATTTATTACGCGACTATGTACAAATGTACATTATTTTTTACTGTCTTTGCATGCATATTACATCATTTTTATTAGGTAAATGATATCTATGACACTAAACCAACTTTTAGTTATCAATATTTCATTATATATAGTGTCTGATACGAACGCCCGATATGCGCGCATATCCCCGATATCTCGCCCGATATTCGATATCTGATATGAAAAACCCACATCCGATATGATCCCGATATCCGATATTCAGAACCTTGCTGTTATTTAAGAGATGCTTCATCTTTTAAATTTTTTTTCTATATTGAACTTGTTAGAAATTGAAGAATCTATGATGATATCATGTGTACAATTTTAAGAAATCCTTAACAGAATAATAAATCATTCAGAATAACCTAGAACACCCACTTTCATGAAAATTTGAGTTTTGTATGTGTCAGACAACTATAACCTTATCAGGATGTGCATACAAGACTGGCATCATTAGAAGGATCTGAGAAATTCTTTTTTTTTCCCACTCTGATGGGCAACTGAACATTTACTATGCACTTTCAAGGAACAAAGAAAAATAAGAAATAAGCAATACTAGTCATCGAATGGTGAAGTGAGGTGGCAAAGTGGATGCAAGGGAGAGCTATATGCCTATAAATAAAGTGTCTCATTAAGCTACAGTATGCCTGATTTCCTGTCTGCAATTTGCTAAATCGACTTCAAAAGCAATATATTGTGGGATCATGCATGATGTTGTTACTGATATAACAAGTCATTGTGAGATACACCCAACTATTAACTACATTTGTTACTGGAGTATGGAAAGGAATGAAAATCAATTTCACATGAGCTGAAAGATGACAACTGGATCTTACGTCCTTATTTGCAATGTTGACAATGATGATTAGTGATGGGGATGTCAAAATTTTTGTCATGATGACTGTATTTAAGTATTTTGTGTGAATAGTGCATTGTAATGATATCTCACTTGAGGGTGATGCCATTAATCAAGGACATCACTGATGATTGTGCCCAGACTTGAGGAAATCTAATTTCAGCTAGATGGCAAACCTCTGTAAAGAATCACCATGATTTTGTTTGCATGACTCAAACTGATGAATTCTTTTTTACACTGTGTTAGAGACTTAGAATGTCCAACTTATCGTCCTTTGAGACTATCAAATCTAATAGTGTTAGGTCTAGTTGTGGAAACATATGTGAAATATACGTCTGATAGGATCTGTTTTTCATATAGTATTTGTAATATCATGAAATGAGTGCCACATTTTCATTTGTTGTTTTCTTCTGTCGACTATTTGGAGAGAAATGAGCCATCAGTTATATTGTTTTCTATGAGAAGATTAAATGCAATCTGCAAATCCTATGTGCATCCTCAACACTATTGTTGTTATCTTCTTTGTTGGTGATTTTGCAGTTCTTGCTGTTTATTTTTTATTTAAATAAAATTTTGTTCCTGTATTTTGCAGGATACTGCACTTATGGAGATAAGGAAAGAGCTTCAAGAAAGGCCAACTGCAAAACTTGTTGATGATCTTCGTAAAAAAGTTAAAATTTTGCAGGTCCATATACTACTTTATTTGAAATTCTTTTTCCCAATTTTCATGCTTATTATCTCTTTGTGCTCTTTGGAAGTTCTTGCATGTCAGAGTACATGGTAATTTTTTAGTCTTTCCTTGTATTTATTTCCTTTTCATACTGACTTAACTCATGACTGGTACAAAAAATGCTAGTGAATTCTATCTCATGGTAGAAAATGCTATGATCAGATTTAGTTTATTGGAATTGCAGTTTATACTGCTAGCAAGAGAAATATATGTATATCCCTAATTGTTGCATTGTCATAGATTGTCGGTGCGCATGCAAGTATTAGTCTCTGTTGCATTCTTCCTGGGGTCATTGATTTTAAGGGGCTGTTTATTACTTTTAGGATGTTGGAAAGGTATTGTAGTGAAAGACGTTCCCCTAGTTGAAGAGGGGACAGGGATGTTTGGTTCTGACAACTTTGAGAAACATTGGATAAGTTTTTTGGAGGGAACTAATTAGAGTACGCCATGTGAGCAATTGAGGAAAACATGTTTCTTGTGAGAGGAGGAGCACTACAGAAATGATTGCTACAGGGTTTCCATAGGGTTGTCCCCTCGCTACTTTTTCAAAGCTTTTTTTGATGGTCTTTCATAGCTTTGCATGCAACTAAACATACCCAAGAAGTGCCGTTTGGATTTAAAAAAAAAAATCAAAAAATTGCATGTCTGGCCGTGTCAACAATTAAAAGAACAAAATCTAAAAATTGTGGATCGCTCACATTAAAGCCTTGTGTCACATATATAGAAAGGAACCCTTTGAGAGACCATGTTAACAGACCATAAACATCTCACTAATATGTGAGGGGCAAACATGTGAGGGGCATCATACGCTTTGTATTAGATGAGGTACTGAATTAGACTTTCAATTTTTTTGTTTGGTTTAGTTACTTGATTAAAAGTTATGGATTTAATTCATTTTTATTTTACTTTGTTTTTTTCCCTAACTCAAAACATTTCCTAATTACTATGGGTTTTTTTGTGTATTAAATATAGACATACACGTGTGTGCACACATATAGTCATGTTCATGTATCTGACTTTTTAACGATTTATAGCGATGTTGTGTTCATGTCCTGTGTCCTTGTCCATGCTTCTTAGGCAGGTAGATGTAATATTCCTTTTCTTTGTCAAAGTCTAATGAGAAAAGAATTCTTAAACTATCTTTAGAAAGAAAAAAGGATGATTTTAGATTTCAAAACTATTCCGGTTTATGTTAGGTTCTTTTTGTTTGTTCAGGTTGCCCTTTGCTCTTCTGTTTCCTTCTTTGTTATAGTACCTTTTGCTGTTCTGTTCCTTTATTTCCTTTCTACTTACTCCTGCTCAAATTCTTTTTTTCTCCTCTCTTTTTTGCTTCTTGCTTCTGTACTTTATCTTTTACACTTCACTGTTCTGTGTTCTTTATCTTGCCTTTTTGATGACCCTCTCCCTTCAGTGAGAATGATCAAAAGTTGAGTTACCATAACTGTTCCTTATAAAAGGAATTTGTCCATTTATTTCCATTCTTCTTTTTCTCTTTTCCCCTTTCCTTTTTGATTAGCTAGGTTTTTCTGATTTCCTATTATTGGTTCCACATGCAGATCACTGTTTTCTTGGAACCTTGTTTGTCATGGAGCTAGATATATTTCCATGGAAAACATGAATGCTGTTGGTAGATCGAAGGAAGGGTTTAGGATAATTGAATTCAGTTTGGATCTGAATTCTCTGCGCTATTGCTGTGCTTTGTAGTATAATAGGTAACAAATGATACATTTCCTAATGCAGAGAAGGTGTTTTGTTCAAGATTTTTTACAAAGAAAATTCTTCTAATACTCAACTAAATAGAACATGGTACCCATTTACCAAATAAAGTTTTCAAAGTTTACAGAAACCTAATTGAAAATTTAATTCCTAAATAAAAATATGGAAACTGTTGAAAATTTATGAGGATAACTAAAATGCCTAAAAAAGAAAGAAATTGCTTTAGTATCAGTTTACTGTTTGTGTAGACAGTACCCACTGATTACTGTTCTGTTAACACGCCGCATATACTATATATGGTATCTCTTTTTTTCCCCCTTTCCCTATCTTTTTTTAATTTCTTTCATAAACATTCTTGAAAACCTCCTGTTGTTCCAATTCAAATCAAATGCCAGAGACCTTCAAAAGAAATACAATTATTTGAACCCTTGTAGACTCGATGGAACATCTCCAAGTTTCCTAACATGATGCATTCCTCTTATCCTGCATCAATCACTCATGATGCTTTGAACTCTCCCTTGATTTTGACCTGTTTTTATGCATGATCAAATGGTAGTTGTTTGTAAAATTAACTTCTGAGACCGCTTGTTATTAAACTTGTACACGGGATTAAGAGCCCAGGGAATCTGTAGCATTAAATGAAGAATCCATCATGCTTTCGCTTCCTTTTGTATCGTAAACAGTTAAAATATTCTTTGTTTTTGTTAGATCATTTGCTCCATATTCCTTGCAAGAACTTCTCTATAATTCAATCATCGTCAAAACCATAGCCTGTGTCAATTGAATGTTAGAAAGGGAAGGCTGCTTCTAACACCAAATCAATTCTGCCATCACCCAATTATGGAATTGCTTGATTTGCTTTGTCGAGTCTTGGAGACATCACCTTGTATCTTCAAGTACTTGTAAAGAACTTTTGGCAAGTTACAGTAAACACATGTCCTTGAAATCTCTGCACTCAGGTATCACATGTTGCAGGGGTTCTTAATTGGAGCCATTCTGTTTCATAGGTAGGTCCGTTAGTTGAACACCATAGTCATCAAAGATAAAGGTCAAGGAAAAAGCAACTGACCACTCAATGTCCAGCTCACTATCCACAGAACAATCATGCAAAATATGGGGCTTTGTGAAAGAAGTTCCCATTCTTATCGTTACTTTGTTAGTTACTATGGCACAAATTTTGCTTGACAGTGGTAGCCATGCGGAGGTTTCACACCTAAGCATAGCTGCATAAGGCACTCAATAAGCCCTATGCAAGTAGATAATTTTCTTAATGTGTGAGTTATTCAATCTTACGAGAACATGATTTATGCTTGTTAAGATGGGTTAACTAGAAGCTTGGTAACCTTGGGCATCCATTGTTCTAGTCTTAGCATAAACATTATATTCAATTATCCCCAGATCAGTAGAATGATTCAGCAGCCACTCTAATGGCAAATCATGATACCAGTAGATCAAAGGGATCAAGCCAAAGTAATTGAATTCAGATCGTATCTGAGTTCTGACATAATTGCAGAAATTCTATTTTAGAAAAATAAAAGATATTTTGTTGAAGTAGAGAAGTTAGTTTATAATGAAACAAGATTAGCTTTTTATGTTAGATCAAAGACCTAGCTTAATGAATACTTAAGATGATGATACCATCACCAAATGAAGTCTAACAAAAAGTCTAAAAATCATATAACTATAGCAATTTTTTTTGTTTAATAGAGATAAGACTGGGTCATTACAAGCTCAATGACCTAACTTTTTGCTTACAAATACTGAAAAAACTCCAATAATAACCTAAATAGAGTATGGTACCCAGTCATCAAACAGCAATTCCAAAGTTTATCAAAATCTGATGAAAAAGCCGATGGCTAATAAACAGTTGGAAACTATTGAAAGTTAGAAGGGAATATAAAGGGAACATTAAATAGTATAAAATACCTGCAGAAAACAAACTGCTACAGTACTAAGTTAGTATTCATATGAAAAGTACTCATGGATTGCTCACGTGAACAGTACCATCCCCCCCCCCCCCCCCCCCCCCCCCCCCCCCCTCAGAAAAAAGAAAAAAAAACCCAAAAGAAGAAGCCAGAAGACCACCACTTCTCTGTTTCTGTACTACCACCCTTCAAAATCTTTTCTTAAATAAAATACAGACAATCTTCTTAAAAACTAGTATGAAATTTGACTCCTAACCTGAGACATCTTAGTTGTAATGTTTGGTGTGAAGCGAGTATGGATGAATACTGTAAGTGCTTTTTGGTCCCTTGAGGATAATCAACCTATTTTCATGACTTTCTCATTTATTTTATGGTGTAGATATGCTAGTTCATTGAGTTTTCTTCAGTCATAAGCATTTTTCCTTATAAGTCTATTATTCATTGATGTTTCTTTGTCTCATTTCATCTGCTGATTTCTAGTTGCTCCATCTGTAGGCTGTTGGTTACAACTCCATTGAGGCTGAAGATTGGGAACTAGCTACTGATGGACAAGAAATGAGCAAGTTGGAGTCCCTGCTTCTTGACAAGAACAAGAAAATGGAACATGAATTAACACAATTGAAGGTCCATGCTCTGAGGAATTTCTTGAGTATTTTCTTTCTCTAAGTGTTCACAATTTGAAATACTATTTAAGGATATTTCTCAAATTGTACTACCATTTCTAACTTGAGAGCCCTATACTGGTCATACCAGCCTTTATGAGGAACCTATTTGTTCTATTATTCATTGAGGTTTTATTGATCCCTAGAATCAGTTCGCCTTATTTCACCTCATCGAGCTTTTTCCCTGTGGTCCAGGTCAAAATTGCAGAAAAATCAAGTTTGTTAGAAACGGCTGAAGCAAAAATTGCAGAGTTAACTTCAAAAGTGAATGAACAACAACGGTTGATTGCAAAACTAGAGGACGACATACTAAAGGTCTGTATACCTTTCCTGCTACAACATTTATGTTATTGTACAAGTTAATTGTATACACATCCTTAATTGTATACACATCCATGCTACTTGTGAAAGGTCACTTTCTATTCCGTTTCCATCCAATACTTCACCTTTTTGACAAATTATTGAACAATTCTTTTTGTGTGTGCGTGCCTGTTGGTCTATGGTAATAATTGGTTATAACAAGTGATTTAATAATATTTCTTCTATTAGTAATTAGTATCTATTTACAGGGTTACAGCTCAACAGAACGTAAAGGTTCGGCTTTAAATGATTGGGATCTTCAGGAGATGGGTACAAGCGAGATATCTGCGGTATCATGTTAGCTTTTACTTATTATTATTTTTGCTGTACTTTTTATTCAATAACTAACTTGCAAGATAGGTTAATTTGTTTGTTCAGCTTTGTTCCTCTCATTTCACTTAAGGTCAAAATCATTTTTTCTTTTCTTATGATGTTCCTTCCATTTTCTAGTGTTTGTGGCATTTGAGGCATTTTATTTTCTTTGTTCTGAACATTCTGAATAAGCACATGCAACATCATAGGACAATAAATTTTCCTTTGGGTTTTTTGCATAAATACCCTTCAAAACTTAGCTTTTTGTTTAAGTTGGAATAAGGCAGATATCTCGGAAGATATTTCCATTGTGAATATGTTCACATGTTGCATGCAAACATTTTTAACTACTTAAACAACTTCTTTGAATTCTCTAACGAACGACTGTTTTGATGAAGTATAACCTTTCAGTGTTTTTGTTACATTTTTGTTAGTCATTTCATGATTTCTTTTTTTTTTTAAACAAATCAGGGTACTGATCAAAGGCATATAACTCCAGATCAAGATCAAAATTCAATGCTTAAGGTAATATGCAATCAGCGTGATCGTTTCCGTTCGCGTTTACGAGAAACAGAGGAGGTACGTTTCAGATATTGCATACCTTACTTTTAAAAAAAAAAAATAATCTCAGTTCTGTTTTAGTCTTATACATATTGCCATGAATACTAGGAACTAAGGCAATTGAGAGAGAAAATAGGGTTGTTAACAGCAGAACTGGAGAAAACCAAAGCTGATAATGTAAAGCTTTATGGAAAGATTCGGTATGTTCAAGACTACAGCCAAGAAAAGCTTGTTTCAAGAGGACCAAAGAAGGTGTGTTTTATATGATTTTATGACCTTCAATTATTTCTCCTTGCACCTTGGTTTAACTTTATGTTCCTTTCAGTATGCAGAAGATGTTGAAAGTGGTTTTGGTTCGGATGTTGAGTCCAAGTACAAAAAAATCTATGAGGAGGATATAAATCCTTTTGCTGCTTTCTCAAGAAAGGTATTTAACTGTTGCTTAAATATAAAATTTATATATTTGGAAAAACCCAAATTGGATGGACCAGTCGTTATTACTGAGGTTGAAAAATGTGTCTATGAAACATTGCTCCCATGCATAACACTATAAGTCATAGTTACCGTATATTTTACATGAGTGGGACAGTTGTGTTTGGTGAAATTGGTTTCAGGTACTAATACTGAATTACATTTGACTTGTGGGACGTCATTTCTGACATCTGCAGGATATTGCTAGGAAACTTATTCGTTGATTATGCAAGACATGTGAGAAATGGCGACAATATGATATCTTACCTACTATTACAACATGCTGGCAAGATCTTTCTTTTTAACTTTTTGAGAAATGAATATATATTTCTTTGAAGGACAATCAGTATAATTAGATATATATGTATGTGTTTATATATATGCATATACCGTTTCGTTACTTTTCAATGGCCATGTATCCCATATGGAATTCATGCTTTTGTGTCCCAAGCTGGTAACCATGGTTCGAAATCTCGGCCGATTCCAATATGAATCGGCTGATTCGTATGAGAATCAGCCAAGACCGAGATGGCATCAATTCAATTAAATTGTAACCGGCCGGAATGTTTGAAGAATCACCGATACAAAATCAGTATCTGCTCATATTTGAGGCTGAAACGAGACATGGAATCAATCCCATGTGTAAAAACAAAAAAGAAAAAGAAACGAACTGTCGCTCGCTTAGAGATAGATAGATAGAGAGAGTACCTGGAGCCATCGGGTATAGAGAGAGCGACAACGCGAGGAGAGAGGTCGAGTCTCACATGAACGCGAGGAGAGAGGCTGAGTCTCGCGTGGGAGCAAAAAACGATTGGGTCTTGGGTTTGGAGTGGGAGCAAGGGGGAGCGAAGGAAAGGGATTTGATTTGTCTTGGTAAAGGTGAGTCTTCAATTGACTTAAATTTGTTAGATTTATTTTTATTGTTAGTTTCATGGCTTGGGCTGGTGGCCGCCTTCAATTGACTTAATTTGTTATATTATATTTATTGTTAGTTTCATAAATTAGGGTGAACTACACACACAAGCCATCATATATTAAGCAGAATGCAATTAATTACAATATAGTTATTTTGTTAGATTAATTAGCTAGAATATAATTATTTTTTAGATTATTTGAATAGAAAATAGAAAATATGTGCCATGAATATAATTAATTTGTAGGATTAATTGTACATTAGTTTGTAGAATTAATTGTTTAAACTTAATTTGTTAGAAAAAATGCTAAACAAATGCTACAAAATGTTTACCATGAATATAATTTAACTAAATAATTTTAGGAAAAGTTAATACATAGTTGGAAAATGGTTGTCATTAATATAATTAGGTATAATACAATTAGTTTGTTTGATTAACTATTTAAACTTAATTTGATAAAAAAATGTTAAAAATTTGTTACAAAATGGTCACCATGAATTATTTAACTAATTAATTTTAGGAAAAGTTAAGAAATAGCAAGAAAATGGTTGCCATTAATATAATTAAATAGAATATAATTAGAAAATGGTTACTAACTGCTTTGTAATGTAATGCTTTGTCTAAATGTGATTGAAGTTCTATCAATTATTCTCAAAAATGTGTCAAAATGTTATTAATTAATTGGACAACTTTTTAAATATTTTTTTATTTTTTCAATTTTTTTATGGCGACCGGTATCACCGAAACAAAATGGCCGATATACGGCTGATATGGTTGATTTCGATACCAAAAACTGTTGTCCGATTCAGGTTCTGATCCCGAGATTTCGAAGCATGCTGGTAACTATGCTATAACTATCATTGCTACATTCAGTATTTTCAATGGTGTATTTTCAATCAAATTCTGGGTCAGATGACAAATGAATTCAGGAGAACTATAAATTCTTCAATACATGCCAGAAAGGAAGTTTCACAACTTCTTATATCTCTACTACATATATGATCTGACTCACATCCTTACATGAAATTATTCAACAGCATGGTGTTACATATTATAAATTTATAATGGTTTATCAAAAGAATATTTGTCCCTTTCATTTTTGGGTTGGTCCTCACATATTGAATAAAGTGCATTCTGTGCATCTAGCATGTGGAGAGATATCATTATGTAATTTACTATACTGCATTCATTTTTTGAACCCATTTCTTAGACATGATGCAACTCAATCACCATGTGGCCTAGCTCTTTATGATTTCTGTATTGGTGGCTATCAGTCTTGATGATACCAATGTTCGTGGCTATCTTTTTGTTTCAGTACCTGATCATCATTCATGGCTATTGTTTTGTTCGTGGACTTACCCATGGAAGGCTGTTGGGTGTGAGAGCCAGACCATGAGGTTTTTTAAGCGTATCTTATATTATCCTGTGGATTGAGCTCCTCCAACCTCGTCTTGTTAGGTTCCTTGTATCCGATTCGGATGCTGCGAGGCTGAGTCTGCAGACCTTTGGAAGTATCTTGTAGCTTGCACGGTAGATCAAAAAGATTTCTACTAAAAGGCACTAGTTCTATGAGGAGACCTTGGGAAGTATTTGTTGAGCAATGGTGCTTTCAAGAGGTTTATAATGTGTACCCTTATTCAAGTGGATTGTGTGTCCTTAGAGGATGACATAATTCCATTACTCAGAAAGGCAGTTTACTGGACTATGAGTGAAAATCTACTGAACTAGCCAACTGTTTACGAATTGTTATTTCACTATGTATAGAGGTTTACTAAGTGAGACATGGAGGGGATCCGGCATACTGAAATTTGATACAGTATACATATAGAAGAACACCATTTTCCCCTTCAAATTATCATATTCGACACATCAATAATATTCATAAGACTCAACTTTCAAATACACTCCAGAGTGCAGAAGTTTGTTCATTCTGAATTTTTTTGCTCTTTCATCTATAACTTGTTTTATTTTTCCTGATACACTATATCGGATTGAATCAGGAACGAGATCAAAGGTACAAGGAACTTGGTTTTAGAGATAGGATCACACTAACCAGCGGCCGTTTTCTTCTAGGCAACAAGTATGTTTACTTTCTCCCCCCTCTTTCTCGTCTATGTAAAGCCTTAAAATTTAGCATTCTTTACTTCTCTATATATCCCTCCATTCTATGCAATTTAAATATTGACTAGCTATTTTCCTGTTCTGTGTTTCAGTCAATGCAATGCTTTTAGTTGATTGTTGGCGCAAGGATATATGATTGTGTCTCATTGAACAATAGATTATTTTGCTGGATACCCTTTACATATTCTTAACAATTATCTTTTTATATGTTGATTAAACAATTAAACAACTTCACTGCTGTTTGCAGTGTAGGTTAATCTGTTAATTGCTAGGCCTTGGGTCTGCAATAGCCACCTTCGTACTGGAATATTTTTTTACTATTTGTTATCTGTGACTTACAAAGAAGTAAAATGTCTGCATGTTTTCTGCAATGGGTTAATATGTAGCAAGAACAGACAGATATATGGTTGATGTCTGGAAAGAAATATATATGTTGATAATAATTACATTGCAATACTTTGTTTACCTTAGAGTAGTGGCAGGTCTAGTGATCCCCACTTGCTCACCTATTTCTGTGTCCAACTGAGGTTGTCGGTTGGTTGAGGAGAGAGAACATAAGGGGGAAGGTTCAAATCATTGAAAGAACCGTCAGGGAGTTAACATATTTTCCCTTTTTAAGAAAGAAGAATACTTTAAGTACAAAGTTTGAGGTTTCTGCCGAAGCATTTCAGATTTGGCGGTTTCAGATTGATTTCAAAGGGCACTGATCCGAAACATTTTCCAAAACTTGGTTTTCGCCAAAACCTAAATTACAGTGCATAAAAGTCAACTTAAACTGCAAAAAACTTAATAATAATCTAAAAAAAAAAAGTCAATTAATAGTGATAGAATGAGAACCATAGTGAAATCTTAAAGAAAACAGATGTTAAAAGCTCCGGCTTAAGCAAACCTCACCCGACAAACGGAGAGAGGAACATACCTGCAACTTGCCCCCAATCCTTAGTCAATCTTGCAGGTGCTCTGCATCTCAAGATGGAGGTCGCACCAAATGAGGTCATGGCACTTTGGCTAGGATCATAAATGGCATTGTGAGCTGGACTTTAGTAATAGTCCATGATATTCAAGCGGGTTGGGCTTGAAAAACCAAGCCCATTTAAAATAAGTTGAATAATAGTTCAGTTTTAAGTTAAATAGCTTTGGGTATTCATACCCCGAATCCATTTTAATCCCCTTGACTGTAGATTTGTAACTTTTCATTGAAGTCCTTGATAAAAATCTAATTGTCCATATTTATCTTGATTTGCAATACCTTGTAAACCATCTATACATCACAAGCATAAATGTATACCTAAATAAAACAAAAATATATACAAAAAATTAAATTTAACACTATATAAACTGAAATCTACACTATGAACAAAACTTACGAAACTAGGCTAAACCTTCATTTTAAGGATAGACCAAAGCCGGAAATGAGTTCTCAACCCTTGCTTAAGTGGCAAAGTTTCATGCCCTTTTGAAATACTTCTATGAAGGTCTCTATTGGTTCATATTGTTGGTTTTCCTTATTGTTTGCAATGCTTAAAAAGCAATAATTGACATTTTTATCAAAGTAGCCAAGAATTTCAGGATCTAGTTTTGTTAATTTCTAATAGATAATTATAATATCATCGCCAATGAAGATGCCTAATAAATGTAGTAAAGGTGATTAACTCTACCCATCGATTGTCTTTCTTAAGTGAACTCGTATGTGACCTCGTGAAAGTAAAAATAACAAATAATATCACATTTTTCTTATTTACTTTTATCAGAAGTTATTTGTGTGTTCTCAAAAGATTTTATTTTATGAAATCAATGCCTTTTAGCGCAGGCTCTTCTTGAGGAATTTTGCAATTATGGTATGCTAGGATACATATATTTTGATGCAGAACATGGATATAATACGGCACGGACGCCACGGCATGGAAAACCTTAAAAGTTTGGAGGGAACACACCACATGACGACACACAGAAGCCCTAGTGGTTAGCACTAAGACATGTTTTACCTAGGTAGAAAGAGAGGTCTCATCAACAGACTAGCATGGCCTGTGTGCATGGATGGCATGCACAAATCAAGAAAGAGCCTCACTCATTGGTAAGGGCATAGGCATGGGCTTTAGCCATGGGGTCCTAGTTTCAAGACTGATATGCAGCATTTGTTTAAAAAAAAAAAAGAGGGGGGGGGGGGGGGGGGGGAATTACAAACAAAAGTAAAACCATAATGAGAAACATATATAAATTCATAGTTTGTGATTTGAGCCAAAGAAAGATATCTGAATGTCATAGTTTGTGATCTTGAGCCAAAGAAAGATATCTAGAAGTCATACTTTCTCGTCTTGAGCCAAAAAAAGATATATCACAAGTCCAACCCATTACCCACCCTAATACTGATTATGCCCCCTCAGATGTATGGAGAGTGCTTGGATTGTGTTAAAATGGTCTCCACACCACATGTTTGAAACATGTTTTGCTTATATTATAACAGTGTCCCATTTATGTCCAAGGATTTTTCACATGTTAAGTTGGCCATGATCGACGTGCCCGAATGCAATCTTTAGAATATTTTTGAAGCGAGCATGGGTCCCACAGACAATCTTTTGGTTTCTAAGCCAAAGAAAACATGTACATATTCTAGTCTTGAGCCAAATAAAGATATTAATAGTCATAATTTCTGATCTTGAGCAAAAGAAAGATATCTAGAAGCCATAGTTTTGCATCTTAAGCTAAAAAAGAGAAGGAAAAAAAAAGAAAAAAAAGGTATGATGCAGACATCATGAAGTCGAAGCCGCCGAAGAACAATTCAAATTCATGGTGATCATCGATGGAGAATCAAGCACACCGCAACAATTTAGTTCTAAGGAGCAACTTCTATTTGGTTCTAGAAGAAGTTTTGTAATAGGATTTCTATTTCTTGATTTTTGATTTTTAGTAATCAGAATTGTAGTAGGATTTTGATTTTCTTTTCATGTAGGTTTTCTTTTCATGTATTTTCTTTTTTTAGATTTTTGATTTTTTTTAGGAGTTTGATTATGTAATCCAAATAGTATTAGAAGAGTACAATTTTGTAGCTTATATAAATACCCTCATGTATTCACTTTTTAACAATCAATGAAAGCTTTTACTCTCAATTGACTTTAATAAGGATTTCACAATCTTTTTCTCTATGAGTAGTGCGATGCCTGATTAGATTCAATTATTGGTGGAATACCATAATTGATTTACATATCTCTCTATTCCGCTCTTTCTCTCCATCAAAATTTTCTCTCAAACAATGTTCTAAGTGTCGGCCGAAATGTCAGGAAATTCATATGGCCAACACAAAATCAGCTATCCCATTTCAAATTTCAAATGTGATTAATGTTGCCAAAATTTCAGCTGATTTTAGGGTTCCAAATATCGGCTGAAATTGACATTTCATTTTGTTTTATTTTATTTTTTTGGTTTGAACCATTAATCCAACTCGACCCTATTTTATAAGAGAAGAAAAGAAAAGGAATTAGGGTTCATTCGCAACCCTAATTTCATCACGAGAGAGAGAAACGAGGAGGGTAGAGAGATACGAGCTCGACTGACCTCCGATGAGGCCTCTACGACCTTCGTCGACTTCAACGAGTCTCCACGAGCCCCGACGACCTTAAGTGAGTTTCGATTGACCTCCGACGACCTTCATCGAGTCTCCACGAGTCCCGACGAGGACCCAAGAAGCCCTACCAAGCCCCGACGAGCACCGCCAGCCTTGACGAGGGGTCCCGCTGAGTTTCATCGAGCCCCGACGAGAACCCAGGAAGTCCTTACTTCCTGCCAAGCTCCGATGAGCCCTATCATCTCTCCTTCATTGTAGATTCCGCTTCAGCGAGCTCTCGGATCTGGCGACTCCTCACGAATCTCAAAGGCGAGTTTTCTTTCTCATTTTTCTACTTAAAACTACTCGCTTATTCCTAATTTGATTCCAATCGTTAAATCTTAAGGTAATTAATTTGAATTAGGGCACCATTAACTGATTCTTGCTCGTGAATAAATGCTCAACTGCAATCTGAGGCTTTGACATTTTGTTGATGTTAATGTTAGTAGTTAATCATCATGAGGTCTTTTGAGACATTTTTGAATTTTTATTGGAAGCTAACTATGTTTATTGGACGTGATTAAATAAAATTATTGCTAGTATAACTTATTAATTATACATATAGAGATATCATATATGTGATATATATATATATATATATATATATATATATATATATATATATATATATATATATATATATATATATATATATATGATCTCTGAAATTGAGCAAATGTCCACCAAATTTCCCCGATGTCCGCAATCCGACTTTACATTAGGCCGACATCCGACATTTAGAACATTGCTCTCAAATCACCACTGAGTTCTACATCGTCGACGAACAACCGCCTCACTAGCCTCCGTCAACCTCCCTTCTTCATCATTGAAGTCACGCCTTCAACCCTGAGTCCACAGTAGCTCACACACTGCCTTGATAATTTTGTGCGCAAGTGATGCCAGAAGGTCCAAGCAAAGTTGCACACGCTCATGCACAATTCCAATACACCAACAGCCGAGCAAATAAAGACAATTGCACGAGTCTTCATTAAAGACAATCCAGGCAAGCAAATAAAGAATCATTGCACAAAACTCCAACAAAGACAACAACACAATTTGCAAATTGAGATCAAACACGAGTATCAAATTTATTTTTCCTATAACATCAACTTTCAATTACAAGTCTAAATGCATATCTCTACTCTATTATCTGTTGTGATCTACTGTCCACTTAAACTGCGAGCGTGTGAATTTGTCTTCCCCTGTAGTTGTTATAGCTTCGTTATTGATAGTGGAATCCGGTTACCTGCATAATATCATCTAATTAGTACTTTGATATTTGAATTTGATCAAGCTATTGCATGTTAAAGAAACATAGTTAATATTAATTGTTTAATTCCATTCCTACGACGATCGTTCTTGTTCGTGAAACATTTCAATTTATTTTATCTATTGCTTCCGCACACGTACACATTTCACATCAGGGTATCCAAATTTCAATCTATTGCCCGACCTAATACATGCCAGTGATGCCCCTACACGTTTGGAGAGTGGTTTGGTTGTGTTTAAATGGTCATGCCACATGTTTGGAGCGTGTTTTGCTTATATTATGACAGTGTCCGATTCATGCCTAAGGATTTTTCATATGTTTGTCCGTGCTCCGCATATCCAAATGCAGTCTTTAGAATCTTTTTAAAGATGACAGGCTCCCACACAATCTTTTCATTCTTGAGCCAAAGAGAACATGTATAGATTCTAGTCTTGAGACAAAGAAAGATATGTAAATCAGTAAATGTCATAGTTTCGCATATTGAGCCAAAAAAGATATCCAAAGTCCAATCTATTACCAAACCTAATCCGTGTCGGTGATGCCCCTCCCACATCTGGAGAGTCCTTTGATTGTGTTAAAATGGTCATGCCACATGTTTGGAGCGTGTTTTGCTTTTAGTGTGACAGTGTCCAATTTATGCCCAAGGATTTTTCATATGTTTGGCCATGCTCCACGTATCCAAATGCAATCTTTAGAATCTTTTTAAAGATGACAGGCTCCCACACACAATCTTTTCATTCTTGAGCCAAAGAAAACATGTATAGATTCTAGTCTTGAGCCAAAGAAAGATATGTAAATCAGTAAATGTCATAGTTCCTGATGTTGAGCTGAAGAAAGATATCCAGAAGTCATAGTTTCTCATCTTGAGCCAAAAAAAGTTTTCCAAAATTCCAGTTGATTACCCAACCTAATGCGAGTCGATGATGCCCCTCACACGTTGAAATGGTGCTTGGATTACGTTAAAATGGTCTCCACACCACATGTTTGGAACGTGTTTTTCTTATATTATAACAATGTCCCTTGCCCAATTTATCCCTAAGGGTTTCTCATAGGCTAAGTTGGCCGGGTGCGATCTTTAGAATTTTTTTTAAAGCTGACACGGTTCCCATGCACAATCCTTTGGTTCTTCTGAAAGCGGCAATGGTCCGATGTGTCTGGCACTTGTCGTCCAAGGCACATGTTATCCAAGTGTCAATGCATGATGTGTTCGGACACGGACATGGGACTCACTTTGAAGTATCCATGCTTCCCAGATGGTTACCAGTGTGGGGAAAAGGGCTTTAGGTGGACATAAAGACAAAAGGTAAGAAAACAGGGATACACAACAGGATTGGGTACAAAAAGTTTCTATTGTACTGTTCTCTTTTGTACATCAGAATAAGCATTCTAGAACATTGGTTCAATATCCTTGTGATGCTTCGTTCGAGTACTGAAGTGTGAGTTTCCCAGGACATCTATCTCCTAACCTGTAAGGTTCTGCTTTCATTTTTGGTCTTTGCTTGGTGGTTTATTTTTTTCTCTTTGCTTGTGTATGATTAGTAGTTTGGTTCATTATTGTGTTGTCATGAGATAAATTTCATTACTGCAATTGTCACTGCATGCTTAAGACTATTATATATTTCCCTTCACAGATAGCCTCAGTCTCTCTAGAATAGTAAAATTTTGTTAAATATAGAAAAGTATTCATCATTTACAGCAAATACTTCAGTGCTTATCCATATCATAATTTTCACAAGAGATTAATTTTCACAAATATCTCTTGCTATTTTTTGCTAACTTACATGCCCAGCTTTATCTATCGCCTGCAAATATAGATTTTCTGTAAGGTGCTGAAATAATTAAAAGATAATAATGACAAGAGGAATTATGATTGTAGTGGTCAAATTCTGACCTCATCCAAGATGACACGTGTCCCTCACCTGTCAACTTTCCGAGGTATATCAGAGCTCTCCTCCAAAGTCCATGATGTGCCCGATCTCTTCTAGATCCTCTCCGCTCCCAGGATTCCTCTGTTCCGAAGACTTCAACTCCAAGCCAAGCAGCTCTAGCAACAGTTCACTCTTTATCTCCGCCGACGGTTACGCCACCATATATTTCTTCACATTCATAGCATGTAATGCCATTCAACGTAGGCAGTCATGGATAGTGAATGATTTTCCTGCATGCAATACCAAGCCTGCACCACTGATTGCGGTCGTTGTAACAAGATGACTTGTGCAAATTGTGCAGTTACGAAAATCTCGCTTGCACCACCTATTCAGTTGAGTATAAGTGAGCCTCGTCTTCCAACGAAGAGGACTTCTGGACATTCAATCATCGCCCAACTCTGAGACACCCAACACATTCTTGTAATTCCTATAACATGAGAATTATAGTGATGTTCCTCGTGATTTTTTTCAGTTAAGAATTTTCACGTAAAATCATGTGTCTCTCTTTTATGTGATTGTGTTGTGCTTTACATACACCTCGATCCATGTTCTCGCTTGTGGTGAGGATCGACCGTCTAATCACTTGTGGCGAAAAATTACCACCACAAATTGGTGCTTTCATTGAAATGAGTACCTACACTGAAGATCTTCCTCCCATAAATCACAAAACCTTCCTCAAAAAGCCTCTTCCACATCACTGATAGCCCCAAGAAAGCAAACCGTTATCCTCAATGGCCGAACATTTAAAGGCAAGGCTATCAGAATCATTAAAGGCACGGTTCCCCCACTAGCCATCGATCAGTCGCATTCCATCAAAGACATTGGCTCATCTCAGAGGCCAATATCCAACTGCCGCAACAACACAAAGATCAGCTCCTTCAGATGGTCGTGACCTCAAAAAGCAGATGAAAGAGCAACAAGCTCAGTGAAATCGTGATCGGGAGCAGGCAGCTTTCAATCGTGAGAATGCCATCCGCGAACAGGAGGCGTTGAGGCATCTTACCAACTCGAGGCTCAAATCACTGCCTTCCAGAACACCCTGACGTCGACGCAATCTAAAAGCGAGTCTGGAACCGGAGAGTCTCCCGACATTCGGACCCTCGAGGAATTGATCCAAAGACGGATCAAGGAGGCTAAGTTGAAGTTCAACAACTGATCAACGCTTTCAACTGTCAAAGTCTCCAACTTCCCTCACGCCAAGGAGATTCTGGAGTGCTAGTTCCCGAAGAAGTTCTCGACTCTGACCTTTGACTACTACTTTGGAGTGAGCGACCCAGTTTAGCACATCAGGCATTTTCGGGACAAGATGGTGATTTACTCTCGCAACAATCTGATCATGTGCCTCCTTTTCTCATCGAGTCTGAAGGTGTTGGCTCAGATTGGTTCTACTCCCTGCCTTCGCATTCTCTCCACGACTTCGAGGTGTCTGAAGCGTTTTCCACCCAGTACGCATCTCGCTGGGAGACTAAGAGGAACAACCACCATCTTCTCATTGTCAAGATGAGGTAAAGCGACAGCCTCAAGTCTTATATTGGCTACTTCAGAGCCAATTGGCCAAGGTTCTCAAATGCGGTGAGGATGTCTCCGCACTCGCGTTCATCAGCGAGATGCAAGTCTCACCCCTTATACAAACATCTTCTAAAGCACAATGTCACCCGGATGAGCGAGGCTCTGTCCCGAGCTAAACCTTACATCCAACTAGAGGAGGCAATGAAGACTTCCTCCAGCCACTCCGCGAAGCCTGACGACCATGGAGGAAAGTTGAAGTCTGCACGAAGCCTTCGCCCATGCCCAAGATCAGAATCGGGGGCACCTGCTTACAAGAGACAAGCGCTCCCGATCCTCTCACTGAGGTCGCTCCAAGCCTACCTGCTAATTAAAGCAATTCACTGTGCTCAGGCTCCCCATCAACAAAGTTTTCAACACCATAAAGGATCAACTCTGGGTCAGGCGTCCGAGACTCATCCAGTATGATCCCTCACATCTCGGAGTAGAAGAATATTGTTCCTATCATGATGGTAAATGGTATAAGACCATCCATTGTCGGAGTCTCCGAAGTTACCTGGAAGAGCTCATCCGCATAGTTAAGCGCTTCGCCTCCTCTCTAACCACAACACGCAATCACCCAATACAAGACAATTGAGTGATCCGCCCGTAGCCCTCTAAACAGGGCAATACCTCTATTCATGACCCATGTACTTTTACTTTCAATGCATTATCAAATAAAATTATATTCTGCTCCTAATCATTTTCAGCCTACTCCGCTCGTAGTCTAATGCTTGTACGCTCCGTTGTGGGTTCTATCCTTCATCGGGGACAACAACGCAAGCAACCGCCTATGAGATCCCCTCATCCTACAGGCGTTTGTACCCTTGGTAGTTTCCTTCTACCAAGCGTGGAACACAAACGTCAGCCTATGTGCTCCCCTCATGCGAATGTACAAGGTAGTTTTCCTCTACCAAGCGCGGAACACAAATGCTAGCCTACGGGCTTTCCTTATCCGAACCTATGGGTGGATCCTCAGGCAAATGTACCCTTGGTGGTTTTTTCTCTACCAAGCGTGAAACCCAGACGCCAACTTATGGGCTGCCCTCATCTTACGGACGTTTGTATCCCTGATAGTTTTCCTCTACCGGGCGCGAAACACAGACTTCATCCTACATGCGGATGAGATCTAAACTAGATCATTGCTTCGCTACGGCTCCTATCCTGCTCGGAGTAGACACATCCAATCGTCGTTAGGTTGCATCCCCACTTCAGGCCATTTTTTTGCAGGTAAACATTCTGGAAAGCCTATAATTGCATGAAACACATGGTATATACATAAGGATTTTCTTGCTTGAATTATCCCTTCGACGTACTAGTTTCCATCTCTAGCATTCCGGAGTGATACGATCGCCCAGGTATTATCTGAACACGACTTTAACGTATGTTTGTATGTATTGTTCATCCCGGACGAAATAACATGGATTATGTGTTTAGCCTATAACTGCACGAGACATATGGTATATACGTGTGGGTTTGCTTGTTTGGATTATCCCTCGACGTACTTGTGTTGTGTGATTAGAAGCTGAATACATGTAGTTTTGTTAGCCAAATCTATTTAGTTTCTGTTGAGTTTATATTAGCTATTTTCATTACTTTTATTATGCTGCATCTAACCTTTTAAGTTGTTCCATTACATGCTTGTGTGTGCATCGTCCTTCCTCTCATCCTACAAACGTTTGTACCCATGGTAGTTTTCCTCTATTGGGTGCGAAACACAAAAGCCAGCCTACGAGCTTTATCCTTCCTCCGCTCATCCAACAGGTGTTTGTACCCCGGTAGTTTCCCTCTTCCGGGCACGAAATACAAACACCAGCCGACAAGCTCCCTTCACTGTGGATTTCATCCCCACTCGGGGTCCCTACTCTGCTGCAGTGATTTCCCCCTCAGAGTCTCTTGTCAACTGCTCCAGTGATGGGTCAAACCCCCACTCTGAAGCAACCGTGAACTCAACTTCGTTGCAGGAATTTCCCCATTTAGAGGCTAGAAGTTTGCAGGTATTGCTGATGGGACTACCCCTACTCGAAAACAACACCGCAAGCATACCAAGTCTTTTCCAAGACAGACCAACCACACCAATGATAAAGATCAGCACTCCGAAGAGGCGTGATCATATCAATTTCAAAAAGCCAACGCTAAAACAAGCCAGGCAAAATCTAAACAAACATTTTCATTTCAAAGAAATTTATACATGTTTTATTCCGAACAATCCTATTCCGAATTCATTCCTTCAATACATTTTTTATTTCATCTAACAAGAGTAATACAAAACTCCATTACACTTATGTGTTTACATATTTTTTTGAAAAAAATACAGATGATCCTGATCTGATCCCTCCATCATGCTACTACGTCCAGTCACACATCCGAACTTCAAGAGTGTGTCCTCCAGAGAGCATCTGCCAGAAGGCACGGATTCATTACTTACAACACCGCCGATAAGACCCGGAAGAAGCTCCGGGAGGTTCTTTCACAAAATTAAGAGATCCTCCAAATAAAAGATCTCTCCGTCAATACGCATCCAACGAAGTCAGATTGGAAACGCCATCCTTCATACACTTTAACAAGAACGACAAGAGTCTTCTAAAAGCCCTCCAAAGCAATGGCAATGTCGCGGCTCCAAACGGACTCCGGCAAGACACGTGAGGCAGCGGTATCCAACTAAGATGGAACCTCTAAGACACGCAAGAAGGTGATGGTATAACACCCCCTTAAAGTTGTTCTGAGGGAAAGATCCGAGCCTCACCCGTGGGATGCTACTCGTCAGCACACTCAGCCGATGAGCTCCTTCTCCTCCTTCCTCGTATATCCTATCAGAAAAGAAGTTCATAATGGAAAGAATGAACTTCACCCCCTAAAAATCGGGCGACTCAAAACCAGATCATCGGTTCCAATCGAAGCGGGCCACCAAGCAATCACCCTCGACGGTGGCACACTGTCACGACACCTAATGCATCTTAATAGGTTCATCACAACAGCTAATGCATCGCACCAACTAGACTTCCGCATGGCGAGAGCCCGTTCACTAGTTCCTCCACCTTCATCCTCTCTCTTTTTCCTTCCTCCACCTGATGAAGAAGAAAGAAGAAGACATGGCGATCCAATGGAACAACGGAGAAGCAAGGATTTCTTTTGAGAAGATAGCAGAAGTGATTTCCATTCAAGGGTTCCACCCTATTTATAGATGGAAAAGAAGCCGAACCGACACTAATTCAAATTTTCAATCCCTGAAAAGTCGATCCATGTCTTAAGATTTTCGGTCAACCGAATCAGCAGAAGATCAATCGTTGCCGCCAAAGCACGAAGCCCTACCTCACCAGTCATTATTTCTCCTGGATTTGAAAGACACAGGATCCGATCAGAGAGAATCTAGCCGACGGATGCGACAACTGGCAACCAGTTGTACAACCTGTAATTAAATTGTGAAGATCCGCATTTATGATCCAAATCCACGTCTTCCCGCAAACATCAAAGGCATTAAAAGGTCTCCCATCAACTCCGCTCTTTTGACTTAACATTAGCAGGCTCTGACAAGCGAAAGAGCAGAGGCATCTGTAGTGGTCAAATTCTGACCCCATCCAAGATGACGACACATGTCTCTCACCTTCTAACTCTCTGAGGTACATTAGAGCTATCCTCCAAAGTTCATGTTGTTCCCGACCTCCAGATCCTCTCCGCTCTGAGGATTCCTCTGTTCCAAAGACTTCAACTCCGAGCCAAGCAGCTCCAGCAACAGTTCACCCTCGATCTTCTCCGACGGTTACGCCACCATAGATTTTCCACATTCATAATGTGTGACGCCACTCAACGTGGACAGTTATGTGCAGAGGATTTTCCTACATGTAATCCCAACAAGCCCGCATCACTGATCGCGGCTTTTACAATAAGATGACATGTGCAAATCGTGCAGTTACGAATATCTCGTCCGAACCACCTTTTCAGTTGAGTATAAGTGAGTCTTGTCTTCCAACGAAGAGGACTTCTGGACCTTCAGTCATCCCCAAACTCTGAGACACCCAACGCATTCATGTAATTCATGTAAGCTGAGAATTATAGTGAAGCTTCTCCTCTTCCCCGTGGATTTTTCAAGTTAAGGGTTTTAACGTAAAATCTTGTGTCTCCTCTCTCGTTTATGTGATTGTGTTGTGATTTATATACACGAGCATCTATGTTCTCGCTTGTGGTGAGGATTGACTGTCCAATCACTTGTGGTGGAACATCACCACCACAATGATAAACTTATAAAGTTTAAAAAATGCACATGAACTTCCTAGTGCATTTTATGGAGTGTAAGTTGAAAAAAAAATGTCAGTGAAGAAAAGTAAACACAGAAAAGAAAGTGCAATTCTCACTCTTTCTTTATAGTTACCTTTTAGTGGACAAGAAGTTAATTGCTGAAATAATAGATAGATCATGTCTTTTCTGATCCCTTTTTTGGCTTCACTTCAATAAAGCATACAATAGAAAGCAAGTTGTTTTGTGGTCTTTCTTTGAATTTCTTTGAACTTGACAGAGCCTGCACATTTAACATCTATGTTTACTCTGAAGTAATATTTATTTTTGTGTTTACCCCATATCTCAATCACAGATATGCCCGAACATTCATATTCTTTTACTCCATTGGGTTGCACCTCCTTGTGTTTACATGCCTCTACAGAATGTCATCATTGAGCTATCTCAGGTATTAACCGAGTAGATGACTGAGTTTGATTTTTTTTAGTTCACTTAATGATATGATTTGTCAAAAGTATTTAATTTTTAATTCTCTGTAAGTCAATCCATCATTTTTCTGTCTGCAGCAGCACAACACATGTTCATGACGATGATCTCTTTCTGGATCCGGGGAATAGGACATTATCACATGTATTCTTATAGAGCATAAGAACAACACAGTTTCCAGGTCATCAGATTTTTCTTCTGGGAATATTTCTTTTGTTTGAAATGGAATTAAAGGTTGGGAAGACATCCTTTATTTCTTTTGATGTAAAAGGATTAATGATGTATGTACATAAGAGAGGCAAGTCTATGTGACTTTGGTATTCTGTAGAAAATTTCTATTCTTATCTATAGACACACCTTTGGGCAGAGGTTTGCATGTTGCTATCATTTTTTTATTATTATTGGAGAAGTTATTCTTGTTCTATTAATCTGTAAGATTCAAAGTAGTAGTTTTATTACTTAATATTTACATATGTTATAATTCTTCAACTTTGAAAAAGTACTGGCAAAATACCAGCCCCATGTTATATATGCTGGAAGACTCGGCGGTTTATAAACACAAGACTATGTGAGAGAAAATAAGTGGAACTTTGGGGAGAGTTGGCAAGACATGCAGTCTGTGATGAGGATTATTTGAAGACCTTCAACAAGCAATGTAATAAGAGGGAATTTATTTCATATGTTGATCATAGAGGGTTGAAGGAACCCTTCTTATATTAGAAAAAGATATGTTGATAAGTTTATATTGCTTCAAACATCTACTTTTAACAGCGAATAAAACTCATCGTTGCTTGCATATTACCTTTCAGTTATTCATTGTTCAGGTGGCTGCATTGTTGAGATCATGGATCAATACGAGTTGAACCCAAATGAAGGTAAATTGCAAAAGGTGCTCGTATAGCACATAATATTACTTGTGGTAAAGATGTTGCAGCACTATTCAATTAGATTCATACATAATGACTTCTTCCTGTTTGAGCCTGAGGTGATATGTTCCTCTACTTTCGTTGATTCTTCTTCTTAATTGTTTGCGTTGTTAGTTAATGAAAGAGATGTATGTTTTCACTCGGCTGAAGATTATATCGACGATGGTGCTCGGCTCGCTGTCGGTGCTCGCCGAATCCACGGCTATATTTGGGATCAAGCTGCTCTGTGGGACTAATCGATGTGGTGTTCTTGAGTTGATGAGTGTATCGCAGTAGCTTTAAGAGAACAAGGGCATGTATTTTGCAACTTTGTATACTGCGGAGATGAGGGCTTGGTGATAGGCACTGCGATGAAAGACAAAGGAGCTAGTGTTTGTCTCCCGCGTTGCAATGTAGTGAAATAAGATGACAGATTATACAGTCTAATTACTTTTGCGACTTTGCAACATTTCATTTCTATTCTTGAGGCTAGTGTGAACTTGAGCATCAGAGAACTTTTGGTAGGAAACCATCCCTCTCTCTCTAATTAATCCAGTCTATCAGGTATATGATAGTCTAAAAATAGATTAGTTAGGTTTGGAGAAAATAGGCTGCTTGACAACTTATCCTAAGATGGGGAGTGCCTCTCCTTTATACAGATGAATAAAAAGAGATTTACAATATTACTCTTATTTGTGGTACATACTAACAATTATTATTTTAGTACCTACTTCAAACTCACGATGGTATGACATCGAGAGTTTGTTTAATCAAAATAAAAAGATGCAAATATTGTCACTACTATAGTTCTAAAAATAAATTCTAAAACCATCAAGAGATTTGACAAATATGATAATGAATAGATATCAGAGAATAGAAAGCAATTGCTGAAGAAGAGAACTATGATTAATGCAGAACCAAGAAGAAGCATCCACTGAAGAGATGGATTCTGATCGATGATGAAACATTTTTTAAAGGTTAACATAAGTCTCTTTCACGTGTCGCAAGTTGACTTCGAGTCTGTAACTATCTTTAGAATACAGATGGAGGACTTCAAAACCCAGAAGATATCTCTTTTGCCAAAAGAAAGGTGGACATTGAAATAGTGTGAATCATCAATGAAAAAAGAGATTGTGATATTCATGATAACAATAGTGTAGAGAAGAAACGTCCAATAGACTTGACCCCGACTCCGCAACCAGCAGTCCTGGTTCCTTTACATGAGGAACCGAAACCAGACTAGGGCTGGCTGGTTTCGGTTCGGTTCCGGAACCGCTTGGTTCTGGTTTCGATTCCAGTTCCAGTCCAGTTTCTTTTTTATTGGTTTCAATTCTTGAGCCATTTCTACTTCGTCTAATACTAATTTTATATATAAGAAAATTAACAAAATAATTAAAATAAAATAAATAACGGGCTTGAACTTAATCCTTAATATAATTAAATTGCCTACGTATTCTCTTAGAATTTAGAGGAATCAAAGCCCACGCAGTTCTCTTATCTCAATCCCCGTAGCTCAGCTCAATCGCTTCCTTCTGTTTCGGTGGTCGTTATTTCCATAAAGTCTTCATTTTCTTCCTGCACGATTTTTTGTTATTTTAACGTTGCTTTTGTCCAATCATCAAGACATGTTTGGACCTCCACTGATTCAGGAGACATACTCGAACTGATTTGATCGAAAATACTTTCTCCCGCACGGAATGCTTGCTTCACAACTATTGATGACACCGGCATTGCTAATATTTATTTAGCAATAATTGTCATGATTGAGAATTATGTTGAATGCTCCTTCCAACATTGCAGGATTAAAAATTTCATATCTTAAAAATCTTCACGAAACTCAAATAAAATGGTTAATAACTATCAAGCTCAAAGTTCAAGCTTGATGAAGATCTCTGTAGTTTTGTGGCTCTTTGCAATAATAGTTGTTGTCCTCTACTAATTTTAAAGGTATCTTCAACTTGTCTACTAGTTTGGCTATGGGGCCGTTTGTTTCGCGTAAAACTCCGTATTCGTAAATGACTTACTACCCAGTTACAACTACGGCGTTTGTTTGGACCGTAATTCGTAAAAGACTTACGTAACTCAACTAACACTTACTTGTAACCCAGTTACCACTCACTTACAGCCCAGTTACAGTTAATTTTGTGGTCATACAAATTTGTAATATTTTTTTATATTAATATTAAAAAATTTTAATATTTAACTTTTTTAATATTTATTTGCAGTATTAAAACTTTTAAAATCACCAAATAGTTAATTTTGTGGTCAACTTTTTCACTTACGACTTATACATTACGACAACCAAACACCGTAAAGTACAATACACTTTCCCACTTTACAATTTTATATTACCAGCCAAACACCGTAAAATTTACATACATGTAACTCATTTACAATTGTAAAAGACTTTACCAATTTCAACTACGAATTACGGCCAGCTACGACAACCAAACAAACCCTATGTGGGGATGTTAATACTTGAACTATAAATTTTATTATATTCATCATATCACATAAGGCATAATTTTTTTAACTTCATTAAATATAGTATAAACATTTACATCTATTTTTAAAATTTCATAATATATAGACAAATATTCATGCAATCTATTTAATTTATAACGTGGATCAAAAACACATGCAACTAAATAAATACGTGAAATTATTTTAAAATATTCTAACCATTTATTTTTCATTGCTTGAATACATGCAAATAAATTAACATCATTTTCATTTTCTTCTATCACACCACAAATATTAATACAGTCAATTAAAAATAAATGTGTTGTAGGATAATAAACATCAGATTAAATGTAAGTATAATCATTAAAAAAATTAATATATCCAAAATACTTTTACATGCATCCCATTGACGAGAATATAAATTAATTTCACTAATATTATTAGTAATAAAATCACATAATAATTCTTTATAAGTATTACTATCATTAAGTAATTCATAAGTTGAATACCAACGGGATGGAACATCTCGTGGAAATCGTTTGGTCTCATACCTTTTGATTTATAATAATTTGCCCAATCTTTCATTATTCGTGGATGTGTCCATAAATAGTGTGTTTCTAATAGATTTAATATAATTTTCTAGTTATTTTAAACTATCTTGCACACATAATTTAAAACAAGGCAAGCACATCTTTGATAAAAAAATGACCCCCAAATGCAGGTTTACAAACTTTTTCTAATTCAGGAATAGATGCAGTATTAGTAGATGTATTATCAAAACCTATTACAGAAATCTTATTAATTAAACCATATTCTTTCACAACTATTTTTATCAATTTATACAAATTAGAAACAATACATCTTTCATCAAACACTCTAAATGCAATTATTCTTTTTGTAAGTTTCATTCACGATCAACCCAATGACAGGTGATCCTCATGTAAGAATGTAGTTGTCAGTGATCACTTCATATATCGCTACATATAGATACACGCCATGAAAAGTGATGAAACAATCATGCAATTCTTTATATATATATATATATATATATATATATATATATATATATATATATATATATATATATATATATATAGAGAGAGAGAGAGAGGATCTATACCTCAGCCGCCAGCTGAGAGAGACTCTCTCAGCTGGCGCAACGTGGCTAAATTTCAACTATAATTTTGAGTGTTGGTACCATGATCGCAGTTTTTTATGAGGACTGTGATTAAATCGCAGTGTTTTTATAAGAACTATTGTCATGATCGCAGTCCTGAGAAAAGACTGCGGCCAAGGTCGCAGTCTTTTTCTGAGGACTGCGGCCATGGTCCCAGTCCTAATTACACTGAAAATATATGATTTTTTAGGACTGGGACCATGTTGTTGGCCCAGAGGCCTTCCACTCTAGTTTTGATGATGATTAACTCATGTAGTTATGTTTACTAATAATCTTGTGATTTTAGTTTCAGATCATTAATCAAGATATTAGTTGGTGATTAACTTCAACAAAGGAGTTTGGAAGTTTTCACATGGTGATTCCAGAGCCCGAGCAACAAGATCATATATTGCACTCGTTGGAGTCAAGCTCGGTGGATCACAGAGTTTTGGATCGAGTCGACTTGAAGATGGAGATCGTCAAGAAGACTTAGGTATCCATAGTTTAGTTTAGTGTGTTTTAGATCCATGTGTAAAGATTAAATAGTTGATATGCTAAGTGCACAACACACACGTTTTATGGATGTTGGTTTTTCGGTTTTTAGTTTAACCGATATTGTTTTCATGAATAGTAGATCAAAACAAGTTTAAATGGTTTATATGTATAGTAGATGTATTCTATATACATGCATGCTTAACTTCCTAGACAAACTTATTTTGACTTAACTATTCATGTGTTTTAAGTTTTGGTATTTTTAACAAAACATTATTTTTGGAATTGAAGACAAAAACTATGATATGTATATGTTTCATGTATATTGGACCTATGTCCATATGCAACATGTTTTAAAATGATTAAGTATCATGTTTTTGTACTTGGATGTGTTTTGGACAAAGTTTACTTGAAAAATCAAAGTTTGGAAAAATACAGGTTTTGGTTTTTGACAAAATTTGTAAGACACAAAAATGATTCAAAATGCTTGAAATTTGAGTTGTAATTTTTATCACATATTTGTATATCAATGCAAAATGTTAAAACTATTTTTGGGGATTTTTAGAAGATTTATAAGATTTTTTTAGAAATATTTTTACCCTATTTCTCTGACCCAGAACAGTGCCTGACAGGCTCTGTCGGTCGACCGCATAGTCGACCGACCCAGGAGCCGGTCGACCGACGTGCACAGCCTGTGCACGTCTGGGCCTGGCATTGGGCCGGTCGACCGGGCGGTCGACCGGACCAGAAAGCTCTGCTCTCTGTTTTTGGGCGGTCGACCGGACAGTCGACTGGGTTCCTCCAACGGTCATATTTATGACCGTTGGCGGTCGACCGGGGGGTCGACCGCCAGCTGTCCAGGCTGTAAAAACAGCCCAACGGCTAGTTTGTTGGAGAGGCCTATTTAAGCCCATCTCTTTGGGGTTTTTGACAAGGTTTTTGAGAAGAAAATTTTTCCTATTCTCTCGTTTTAAAAGCAAGTTTTCAAAAGTGTTTTAAGTGCCAAAAGATCCATCTTATTTGTTTTAAAGTGTTTTGTTATTTTCAAAGAAAATAGGTTTTTGGGAATTAGTTTCTTGTTCTTAATTTCTATATCCATTTGGTATTTTCCTAAGAGATTTTCTTTGATCAAAACACTTTGTTTTCCACACTTGAGCTATCATTCTATCCTATTCTATTAGGATCTTGTTTTATGAAAAAGAAATTGGTTTGTGGTTGAGACATACCACTTGTTGTAAACCCTTTCTTTGTGGGTGCTCCCTCTTTGGTAGAAGTTGAGGTTGTTGGTTACTCCCTCTTGGTGAGGTAGAGTTGATTGGTTTTGGTATCCCTTTTCGGTGATGTGGATTGTGGTTGTATTGCCTCGGTGGAGGTAGTGTTGGTTGAGAGAGGAGTTCGGTACTCCCGGTTGTTGTACAAATCCTCCTCGGTGGAGGTTCCCTCAGTGGGAGTCCTCGGTGGACAAGTTAGTGTATTGGAAATTCTTCTCGGTGAAGGCGGGGACGTAGAGCTCGGTGCTCGAATCTCGAAACATATCTTTGTGTTTGCGTTTGATCCATTGACTCTCTCTATTTTATGCTGTGCATTGATTCATATTGTCATATCTTATTTGCTTGCATTTGTGCCTTGCATATATTCATATTGCCTATTCATATTATATGCTTGGTTTGTTTGTGTGTGCCTCACTTATACTTAACCACGAGAGCTTCATATAGCACCTCAACCCTTATCTAGGGGATCAAGAAGAGTTAGTCCAGAGCCCTTCACGGGAAATTCGGCTACACTCATTGGTTGTATTAAGTGTGTTGCAAATTAGTTTTAGCTTCTGCATTTAGTTTCTAGATTAGCCATATCACCTATTCACCCCCCTCTAGGTGATTTCAATTGATATCAGAGCCTCCGCTCCTGATACTTGGTTTAACCACCTAGGAGTGAGATCTTGGCTAGCTAATCTATCATTTGCATTTGTACATATATTTGTTTGCACACATATAATTTACACCCATGGATTGCTTTTCACCTCCCATGTTCAATGTCTCCAACATTGACACATGGAAATATAGGATGTCCATGTATTTGAAGACCCTAGGTTTGCATGTTTTCCTTGCCGCTACCAAGAAATGCTATCTTGGTAATAGCAATCATATAGGGGCCAATGCACAAGCCCTTGAGGCTATTAGAAGCACGTTTTCTAAAGATTATCTTTTACTTGTTTCTAACTTTGATTCCGCCTTTGCAGTATGGAATAAGTTGACCACCTCCACCTCCAAGCTTCAAATGCAAATCCAACCGGAGGAATCTAGCGGAGAATCCGAGTCACAATGCTTCATGGTCCAATGGAATGACTCCCTTGAGGTATATTCGGAATCTCAACTAGATAGTGATGATGCTAGTTCTTCTTGTGATGATCATGTTGATGCCAATGCCTTGAATGAAGAACTATCCATTGTATGTGAAAAATTATTAGAAAAATATAATCTTTTGAAAAAGAAGAGTTTTGAATTAAAAGATGAAAACAAGGTTTATGTTCAAAGCTTGATTTAGTTTTGCAAGAGAAAGAGGAGATTTCTAATGAAAGGGATTCATTAAAATCTAAGCTTGAACTTGCCCTAAAAGAAAATGATTTTTTGAAAAATAAAAATGATTGTGAAATAATTTTGAAGAATAATGAAAAATTGTCTTCAAAAGTTGATTTTGTAGTAAAAGAGATGACTCTTTAAAAATAAAAATTGCTTCAATTTCTAAGGATTTAGAAGATTGTTTAAAGAAGAACATTGTTTTGAAAAATGATATGTCTACACATGTTTGCCATGCTTCACCTAGATCACCCCTTGCATGCTCCACTCCTTCTATAATTAAAAATGATATAAATTTATTGAAAAAGAATATGGATTGTTTGGGCTCCACTTTGAGCCAATGTGTGGTTAGCCATTCACGCTTGGAATCCTTGGTTCGAAAGAAACAAGTTCCATCTTTTCATGCACACCCTCCACGGCATACACATGCCCCTCACGATCACAAACTTCACACTATGTATGCTCACGTGTACACTTGTACACATTGTGGACGTAAGGGTCACCTTGCTAAATTTTGTTTTGATTGTATACATGTTTCTAATTTAGCAAATAAATTTGTTTGGGTTAGGAAAGATGCTAACCCCCATGGACCCAAAAAGTTGTGGGTACCAAAGACCACCCCTATTGTATTTGATGTAGGTGTGGGCTCTCGCATGACGTGAGAGTTATGGTACCTTGGAGTGGATGCGTTCCGAGCTTCATGATGACTATTTGGATGCATCACTTTTAAGGGATATTTGGTGGGAAGACCACCTTGGTTTGGAGAACTAGAGAGGTGCCTTCATCGGTTTTGGTATCGATCTCTAACCCCCGTTTATATTTGCATGCTTTCCATGTTCATTGTTTATAGCATGTTTTTGGATGTTTATGATTTTTTTTTGTTTTGATGATTTATGTCTTGATTAGTATGTTAAATACCATAATTATTAGACCATTGACATACATGTATTGCTTTTGAGATCACCCTTGTTCATATGGATCATTCTTTGTGTTCTCACATATGTTTAGATATTATGCATATCATAATTCTAATAGCATGTGGATTTACATAATAATCATGTTTATATTTATCATGTTGATGTACATCTCGTTTTATGCTTCATGATTTGATTACATGTTTAAATGTTAGTTTTCATTAAGACTAGGATTTATACTTGTACATATAGTGAGCCACAAATAAATCTATATATGTTTGTGCTTGAATGCTTATTTGTACCCATTAGATGTACTAGTATAGTCTAGTTTTGATGATTCATGCATTTGACTTATATTCTTATTTTATCCATGTTTTCATGTTTAACTTCATGTATATGTCCATTTTGTCCAAACTATTGATTATACATATACATCCTTGAGCCACGTGCCTTCATGCATATACATTTGTGGACTCGTTATGTTTTGGATATGTATGTATACCTTTAGTTTGTACATGACATACATATGCCTTGAAATTAAATAGTTTTGATGATTTTCATGTTTTCATGTTTTTAAGGAATATCGAGCTTGAATGTCTATTTTCATGATTATTTGTGTCACATAACACTTGTACACTCACTTCATTTAATGTTTCTCATGATTGTGTTTTCATGAGTATGTATGGGCTTTATGGACTTCGAGTGTTTAGTGCCATCTGATTTACATATATTTCATAAAAAATATTTTTGTTTTATTCCTTACTTGAAGGATTTCGTACTAGTTTAAAAGTTTTTCCATTTAACTAGTTCGGATTCTTCGGCTTGGTAGAGTTTTCAAACATATTATATTTTCAAACCTATTTTTGAAAACTCCTACCTTCCAAGGGTGGTTGGATGGGAGATCATGCTCATGTATGCTTTATAGTGAAAATCATTTTAAACTTGAACATGAACGGGTGGTAGAAAATATGAGATATACATTTGATATTTTTGTGTTTTTATTGGTATCATTGGATTCTTTCAATTGGTATCAATATTGAACTTTTTTGTATACTTATATAGTTGTATGTATGTATGCCTTCATTTCCTATAATATCAATTTCGATTGGTATATAATTTTCATACATATATATGTGTATGCTAAAGCTTGAATTTTTAATGAATATCATATTTCAATTGGTTAGTTTTTCAATTGGTATGCTAATACAAGTTTTTGCATAATTTCAATTGGTTTTTTCATAAAGGGGGAGAAAACTCATATTTTGTCTTTCAATTGATATTTTGTTTACCCTAGATTTCCACTCCCTTACTTTATGATAGAAAATGAATTAAATTTTTTTTTGAATATTGTAATTTAAATTGGTATCAATGTTTATATGTTTACTTTCATTTGGTATCAAAATGTACTACTTTGACACATTTTTTTTAATTGGTATCAAAATTTATTTATTGAGAAAATTCGAAATGTTTTAATAATAAATAAAAAAATGTTTTGATTTATATTGCATATATGCAAGGGGAGCTTAACATCTCTTCTACATATAGATTCATGTTGAGTGTATCTTATATTGAGGAGCTTGACAACTCTTCTTTATGCGATACACGTGTGTAGGGGGAGCTTCACATCTCTTCTTATGCATTGCATATTATATGTTATGTGAATTAGGGCTTGTCATCCTTTCTTCATGTAATGCATATATGTAGGGAAGTTAACTTAGCGTCTTCCTCTTCATGAATGTATATCGCATATATTCTTATTATTGATTTGTTTGCTGTCACCCCTTATTTACATCATTTTTGTTTTTAGACAAAAAGGGGGAGAACATTGCATTTATTATTTTAACCCTTTGTTGATTCTTTGTTTAGAACAAAAAGGGGGAGAAGAATTTATTGATTTGTTTTTACTTTAACCTTTTGTTGATGATTGACAAAAATGGGGAGAAGTATTTGAGTTTATATGCATGTTTTATATGCATGTTTTTGTTTTATTTATTAGTTTGTCATTTAATTGTTTAATAGGTATCAAGAGCATTATTCAAGAGCATGTTTTGGTATTTGATGTCTTGTTTTATGCATGCCTAAGCACACATGTTTATGAGCTTACATTGCATATTTTTATTGCTTATTTCCTATGCATGAGTTAAGGGGGAGCTTCTTTGAAGCTTAACTTTAATCCATGCATATATAACTCTATGAGTTTTGTCATCATCAAAAAGGGGGAGATTGTTGGCCCAGAGGCCTTCCACTCTAGTTTTGATGATGATTAACTCATGTAGTTATATTTACTAATAATCTTGTGATTTTAGTTTTAGATCATTAATCAAGATATTAGTTGGTGATTAGCTTCAACAAAGGAGTTTGGAAGTTTTCACATGGTGATTCCAGAGCCCGAGCAACAAGATCATACATTGCACTCGTTGGAGTCAAGCTCGGTGGATCACAGAGTTTTGGATCGAGTCGACTTGAAGATGGAGATCGTCAAGAAGACTTAGGTATCCATAGTTTAGTTTAGTGTGTTTTAGATCCATGTGTAAAGTTAGATAGTTGATATGCTCAAGTGCACAACACACACGTTTTATGGATATTAGTTTTTCAGTTTTTAGTTTAACCGATATTGTTTTCATGAATAGTAGATCAAAACAAGTTTAAATAGTTTATATGTATAGTAGATGTATTCTATATACATGCATGCTTAACTTCCTAGACAAACTTATTTTGACTTAACTATTCATGTGTATTATGTTTTGGTATTTTTAACAAAACATTATTTTTGGAATTGAAGACAAAAACTATGATATGTATATGTTTCATGTATATTGGACCTATGTCCATATGCAACATGTTTTAAAATGATTAAGTATCATGTTTTTGTACTTGGATGTGTTTTGGACAAAATTTACTTGAAAAATCAAAGTTTGGAAAAATACAGGTTTTGGTTTTAACAAAATTTGTAAGACACAAAAATGATTCAAAATGCTTGATATTTGAGTTGTAATTTTTATCACATGTTTGTATATCAATGCAAAATGTTAAAACTATTTTTGGGGATTTTTAGAAGATTTATAAGATTTTTTTAGAAATATTTTTACCCTATTTCTCTGACCCAGAACAGTGCCTGACAGGCTCTGTCGGTCGACCGCACAGTCGACCGACCCAGGAGCCGGTCGACCGACGTGCACAGCCTATGCACGTCTGGACCTGGCATTGGGCCGGTCGACCGGGCGGTCGACCGGACCAGAGAGCTCTGCTCTCTATTTTTGGACGGTCGACGGGTTCCTCCAACAGTCATATTTATGACCGTTGGCGGTCGACCGGGGGGTCGACCGCTAACCGTGCAGGCTGTAAAAACAGCCTAACAGCTAGTTTGTTGGAGAGGCCTATTTAAGCCCATCTCTTTGGGGTTTTTGACAAGGTTTTTGAGAAGAAAATTTTTCCTATTCTCTCGTTTTAAAAGCAAGTTTTCAAAAGTGTTTTAAGTGCCAAAAGATCCATCTTATTTGTTTTAAAGTGTTTTGTTATTTTCAAAGAAAATAGGTTTTTGGGAATTAGTTTCTTGTTCTTAATTTCTATATCCATTTGGTATTTTCCCAAGAGATTTTCTTTGATCAAAACACTTTGTTTTCCACACTTGAGCTATCATTCTATCCTATTCTATTAGGATCTTGTTTTGTGGAAAAAGGAATTGGTTGTGGTTGAGACATACCACTTGTTGTAAACCCTTTCTTTGTGGGTGCTCCCTCTTTGGTAGAGGTTGAGGTTGTTGGTTACTCCCTCTTGGTGAGGTGGAGTTGGTTGGTTTTGGTATCCCTCTTCGGTAGAGGTGGATTGTTATTGTATTGCCTCGGTGGAGGTAGTGTTGGTTGAGAGAGGAGTTCGGTACTCCCGGTTGTTGTACAAATCCTCCTCGGTGAAAGTTCCCTCGGTGGGAGTCCTCGGTGGACAAGTTAGTGGATTGGAAATCCTTCTCGGTGAAGGCGGGGACGTAGAGCTCGGTGCTCGAACCTCGAAACATATCTTTGTATTTGCGTTTGATCCATTGACTCTCTCTATTTTGTGTTGTGCATTAATTCATATTGTCATATCTTATTTGCTTGCATTTGTGCCTTGCATATATTCATATTGCCTATTCATATTATATGCTTGGTTTGTTTGTGTGTGCCTCACTTATACTTAACCACGAGAGCTTCATATAGCACCTCAACCTTTATCTAGGGGAATCAAGAGGAGTTAGTCCAGAGTCCTTCACGGGGAATTCGGCTGCACTCGTTGGTTGTATTAAGTGTGTTGCAAATTAGTTTTAGCTTCCGCATTTAGTTTCTAAATTAGCCATATCACCTATTCACCCCCCCTCTAGGTGATTTCACATGTTGCAGTAAGTTGCGACCATATTGAAGTGACAACTGAGAGAGTCTCTCTCAGCTGGCGGTAGAGGTACATATATATATATGTATATATATATATATGTGTGTGTGTATATATATGTGTGTGTATATATATGTGTGTGTGTGTGTGTGTGTGTATATATATATATATATAATGTCTGTGAGAGTGGTGGTCTTAGGCTCTCTAGCTGCTTGAAGATTTAATGCATTTTGACAATAATTTATAAAACCTAAATTTTCACAGAAACTAAAACATAAGTGTTCAACAAAAATTATTCATGCTAATTCATCTCTATTTTATCATAAGAGAAATGAAATAATTGAGGAGGGTTACTGATAGCGTACCTTGATATTTGAGTTTGCGTTTTTGTGAGACCGGCTTGACAAAGATGCGCCCTCCGCAAATGCTTTCGATATGTCACATAGTCACCGGAAGAGGACCACTTATAAGTCTTTAGACAATGCTGACATTTATACTAAAGATTGTGCATGTATTATTCTTGAATTTCATAAAATGATACATGAAAAGGTTAAGACTTTAATTTTTGGCTAACAATTTCTTCTTTGCCTCGTCGCCATCTTGGGTTTAGGCCTTTGGGTTGGAATATTGACTTGCGCCTCTTATTTGAGATGTATTTCTAGTTTCTCAGCGTTAGTGTACATTATTGAATATGGTATTGATTGCATATAATCGAAAATATCATCTCCATCGGCAACTTGATTTTCACTGACCTTACCCTTACCTCTTACCGATAAACTTCCACTTACCTGGTGATGGAGAATAAGAAAATTGGAGAGTGCAATAAATTGGAGAGAAGAGAGAACTTAGAAATTAGAACATAATAAAGAATTTTATAGAGAATTTTGTAGAAAGAAATTTTGTAGAGAATTTTCTAGAGAGCTTTGTAGAGAATTTTGTATAAAGCTGGGAGAAATATGGTGCTATTTATATATTACAAAATCTATTAAAAAACCTAGTTTTAAACTTTAAAAAAATTTAAGGCTAATGGTTCTAAATTGGACAGTTAGAGGCTGGAGACCAAGCCTAGACCTGTCGGTAGTCGCCTGGCCTCCAACAGTCAAATTTTGGACTGTTGGAGGGCCTTGAGCCTAGGCCTCAATCCTCGAGCCCGGGCCCAAAGGCCCGTGAGCAGCAATGGGCCATCCCAAAGGGCAAAAATAAAATTCAATTCCTAAATCAGAGTCGGAGATTCCCGTTCTTAAAAAACAAATCTGGAACTTGACTAGCAAGTGCCTAGTTTCGGCTCAGTTTGGAATCGGGGAACCAACGGGCTGGTCTGGTTATGATTTTCATTCCACGATTCTGATTCGGTTCACCTGTTCAAACCGTGGTCAGGTCTAACGTCCAAGGAGAAAGAATCTACAAATAGCAGAAGCACTTTAAACGTCAACAAGAGAGATCGATGTCACCAGAAGTGGATAAGGATGACATAGGAGCCAGAAAGAGGAGAAGAGAACGCTAGTCGAAAAAGAGGAGGCGATCACCATTGATAAAAGAGGTTTTGGTCAGTAATGGAGTGGTGACATGTGAGCTCTACAAGAAGATGAGGAGGTCTTGTCAGCAATGTCGAAGGAGAGGAGAAAAAGAGCTCACCATATTTGAATTTGAATCAGATTTGGAGTTAGGTCTGGATCCTATTTGGATTCGATTTGAAGAAACAAGGCTGGTTGATGAGATGTTAATGGTGGTGATCTTGATCATTTATATAGATTAGAACACGAAAGGCCATTGCAAGAGATAGCGACTGAAGATGAGAGGCGATACTCAAAGACAACTAAGACCCGAACGACAAAACCTTCAAGATGAGAAAGAGAAAAGTGACCTAGTGTGCTAGGCTCAAGCTACATTGAGCGCGCCAGCTGAAGCTAAAGGACGGTGTGAGAGCGATGATCAACAGAAGAAAATTTTAATAGCAAAAAGAATTTCTGAAAGATGGTTCTGATATCATGTTAAAACAATTGAAGAAAAAATTGAGAATTGTGTATATTATTGATGAGGGTAATGCTCGAATATATAGGCATTATAATTATATGATAAGAAAATCTCTACTCCTATTACAATTTGTATTATATAATATTAATTCTAATACTTCTCTTTACACTATTAAATTGAAGAGTTCTGTTGATCTCTGATTTGAAAAATACAAATTGAAAATCCAATTTTGAAATATGATCTAAACACTCTAAAACCCTCAGATGCTAATTTTGTTAGATCTAAGATACTTTAAATCATAAAATCAAAAAGCACATTACTTTTGAATGTGTTTTTTTTAAATTAATCGATTGGTTAGAAAATTCATAATAGTGTAAATTTTAGTTTTTAAGCACTCTAGTGATATAAATCAACTTCAACGTAGTAGATCTTTAAAGTTTATGCCCTATCATCTAATTCTAGTATGTAAAGTTTGGTTCCATATTCACAAACACTTATGAGGTATAGGAAGAGAGATAATATAAATGAGCTTAAGCACGTATAAATTTACTTGTCCTCGCTCTTTCCAACTATAGATTATCTATTGTTACGATCCACACCATTGTGATCTGCATATCTTAAATGAATGGTGATTGAAAAATCATGTGTTTTAGAAATCATTTGTCCAAACATAACATGGTTGCAAATTGAATAGTTCTATGCAAATAGAATGAGTTTGGACTGTTTGATGGATAGGTAAACAATCTCCAAAACTAATAATTTTCATCTATTACTCTTTAAAAATATTTAAATCATAATGAACAGTTGGATGTTTTGTATTTGAGAAAAAGCTCCAGCACATATAAATTTATATATGCTTAAACTCACGTCCTATGTTCACACACACACACACCACACACACATATACACACAGTACCCTCTATGAAAGCAGGTTGGCTCATCGATAATACTCTTTCCTTCTAAAACGGAAGTCCATATTCAATTCTCACTGTTGTCAAACGGGGAGTTGGCCTTAACTAATTAGTATAGTGCTTGTGATATTGTGGGTTCACTTACCTTTCGGGGATCTCCCTCCACTATTTGTTTTTAGCATGCGAAATGGTGAAAATTTGAGAAGGTGAATAGTAGGTAGAAAATAAAGTAATTGTGAGACAATTAGGGGTGTGAAATGGACCGGGTTGACCCCGCCCAATCTCGGTGGGTCAAGGACTAAGACGGGTCAAGCCCAGACCCACCCACAAATAACAGGCGGCCCGGCTCAGTCCCCCTTGGGGACTCGGACATGGCCTATTGTCTCGCCTGGGCCGAGATGGGTCGTCATGGTTATTTTTTTTTTTAAAATTCAAAAAAATGGATTTTAAAAGTATATTTTTAAAAAATATTTAAAATCCAAAAAAATAATAAAAAGTTCAAAAAAAATCCACAAAAATTTTGACAAAAATTATTACATGTTGTTTGAAAGAAATGTAATATTTTTATTAACTAATAATTTAGATAAATTGATACAAATACAAATGAAGTATATAGATTAACAATAAAGTATAAATTGATACAAATACAAATACAAATGGAGTATATAAATTTCATTTCTTCATTCATCTTCTAGAGAGTCTTCAATGATTTCTTCTACTAATTTATTTTGGCTTCTCTTCTCCACATCAAGCCAATCTTTCTCGCAAGTGCTCATCTTGATTACTTCTGACGATAGGCGATTTCCTGTATCAGTTAGTACTTATCCAGCTGTACTAAAAGTAGATTCTGAAGTTACTGTAGAGGTAGGAGGGGTTAGTAAATTACTCACCATGATGAAAAGCACAAGATATATTGATTCCTGTGATTTCCATTAGGTTAAAATATTAAAATTTTCAAATCTTAAGTCTACGTCAATCTTAGGAGCTATGGCACGAGTCGAATAATAATGAAGCCCATTCAATGTGCCTGAGCTTCTTGATCTTTTTGTTATAGATAATAAATTAGATAATAAAGAACTTTTAAGCCTAAATGAAGATGCGGAATGGGATGATGATTGTTTATTTTCAAATTGTAATTCATAAAAATTATACAAATTATTTATAGAATTTTTAATATCTATCCATACTAGGGCAGAAGCACAATAAATCATTTTTCATAAAACTATTTAAGTAAATATTTACATCTTTCAAATTTAATATGATGATCCATAATAGTAGCAAAATAAAATATAATAGGAAAATATTTAAAATACTTATTGAATTTTCTTCCATAAAAGTAATAATATCTTGAAGCAAAAAATCATTTCGATATGTATAAAACATTTCAGTAATTTTAGTTAACCAATAAATACTAAATTAGTTGTAGGATAATAAATCCCAGAAAATAATCCTGTTACTCTTTCAAGTTTATTTAGAAATACACAAATTACATCACAAAATTTTCCTTCCTCCTTAAAAATATCTTAATTTGACAATTTTGGGGAAACAAACATATATATTGCTTTCTTATAAGGAATAACTTTCCTCAACGTATTATATGTTGAGTTTCAATGAGTTTTTATGTCCTGAGGTAAACTTTTAATTTATAGGCCTAAGCTGACACAAATTTTTTTAAAGTATTGCCTCTTTGGACCACTACTTCTGATAAATAAAATAGTATTTCTCAACTTTTGAACATAAGATACATTTTAAACTATCTTGTACACACAAGTTAATGATATGACAAATACACAGAATATGAAAAAATTTTCCCTTCAAAATCGATCTAAATTTTTTTTTAAAGCTCAATTCCCAAATTCATATTTCTCGAGTTTAAGTTACAGTAGCATTATTGCTAGCATTACCAACTGAAATAGAAAATATTTTACATTCAAGTTTAAAATCTCTAAAGACTTTCATAATAGCCTATTGATAAAGAATGTGCATCCATTTTTTACTAGTAAAATGTTAAATTAAATTTGATAATAATATAAATATGAAAATGTGAAAGAAAACTTGAGAAGGAGTTTGAACACTTGAGAACTCGAGAGAGCTTGAGCGCTTGAGAGAGCATGAGCACTTGAGAACTAGAAGTAAAAAATTTGTAGAGATTTTTTAGATATTTTCATAAAAAATTTTGTGATAAATGAAGTGGGAAAGATTGTGTATTTATAGAGGAGAAGAAGGTGTTAAAATGTATTTTTTTGCCAAAAAAAATCAATTGGACCCAATATATCAGTTTGGGTATCTGTAAAAAAATTACAAAAAAAACCCAACGGGTATATTCTTGGACCAATATTGCCGTTGGGGGTTCTTTTGCAAAATACCCACAGAAGCCCAAACGGCTAAAAAAATTAGTCACTGGGCGTGTCAAGGATCGGGCCGTCCAGGGTTCGGCTCGTACTTAGTCCGGGCCCGGCTATGGCCCGGCTTGATCGGGCTGTGTGGGCTGGCAGATCAAAACTCAGGCAAGCCCGGTAGATGGGGCCAGGCCTGAGTAACCCGGGCCGGGCAGGGTCCGTGCGTGTTGGCGGCCCAGCCTGACTTGTTTCAAACCCTTAGAGACAATAGGGATTTGTGATTGATAACTTGTTAACTTTCACAGTTTCACTTTTTTAAGTAAATAAAAATTGTGTAGTCGAACTCAATACATATACACACATACTTATATATATATATACATATACATATACATATGCATATACATATACATACATACATACATACATACATATACACACACACACACACACACATACATATACATTATATATATATATATATATATATATATACACACACACACACACACACACACACACACACACACACACACACACACACACACAGACATACATACATATATATACATACATATATATATATATATAATATATATATATATATATATAATATATATATATATTATATATTATATATGTATATGTATGTATGTATGTATATGTATATACATTTAAACCAAGGATAGACTTGTGTCCTTCCAAAAGGATTTGAGCCGGATCCTTCCCACTCAAATTCAATCCTCCGACATTCGAATACAAGATCCACTCCGTTGAAGTTGATCTATATTATTTCAAGTATCTATAAACCAAAAATCAAGTGTTTTTAATATTTTTTGCCCATCCATCAAGCGACACAAAATGGACGGTCAAAAGTGGTGAGTTGGTTAGATCTATGTCTTTAAACATACAAATTCTCGATCCGGTCATTTCATTATGCTCTAACCATTTATAACCCCTACAAACCAATTTTTGTTAGGTTTTAAATGGTCTACATCGTTAAACTAACCAACTCACTATATGCCATTCGTTTTTTCCCTACTTGATGGATGGGCAAAATGTATTCAAAACTTGATTTTGGTTTATAGATACTTGAAATAATATGGATCAACTTCAATGGAGTGGATCTTGTATTCGAATGTCGGAGGATTGAATTTGAGTAGGAACGGTTCGGGCTCAAATCCTTTTGGAAGGATACAAATCCGTGACCTCTTCACAAAAGTTATCATGTCCGTCTTCATCTGAGAGAGAGAGGGCGTAGCGCCCTCCCCTCCCGCTGTCCCCTTCCCTCGTCGTCGACCTCCGCTCAGTGCTCTCCTCCTCCCTTCTTCCCCTCATCTTTCCTCTTTTTCCTCCTTTCTTCTTCTTCCTCCCTCTCCTCCTCTAGCAAATCCCTAGCCCTCCTCTGTGCCACCATCTGCCTTCACTGAGGTTGATTTCCATCACTTAGTGGTATACTAGTTATATTCTTATGCAAACAACCAATCAAAACCTATTCTAATATCTCATAACTAACTACTTAACTCTGGTTGCCACCTAAAGGATAAGGCGAGGTTTGAAGTGTTATCTTAGTTATATAATTCGCAAACTATTTTGGAATATTGCAAATAATTTGGATATGTGCAGAGCTGAATAATTTACTTAAATCATTTGGGCAAAATACTTGATTTATGTATTATATTCATAGGAATCTTCGTCTGTGATGCAATCATGCAAATAAATGAATTATTGTGGTACTTTTACAAGATCTAGTAAAACCAACAGGTATGTTTAGCATATTCTATTTTTCGCATGTAAAAATATGTTGTTGCTCTTAACCTTTTCAATGAAGATTTCTACCGGGAATGGATATTGCCACCCCCCAAAAAATCAAATATTACAAGTGTGTCATTATTTTTTGGACACAACTACCCTCGTGAAAAAGTCTAAAATATCCTTCCCTCTTCTTCCTTCTCCTCTTTCTTTCCCCGCGAACGGCAGCGAGCCCGCACCGCGCTCTCCTCCTCCTCTGTCCTACCCCTTACTCCTCCTGATCGCCCCCAGTCGGACGTGACCCCAAGGGGGCGCCTTTTATCACTTTTGTGGGTGGCAATATTTGCTCTCCTTTCTACCCCTTCCTTCATGATTACTTTATATTTGCCACTCTTTTAATTATAATTTACCTTTACCCTTTTATAGTTCTATTCATAACAAAAACCTCCAGATAAAAAATAAATCAGATAAGATAAAGATTTTTTAACAAATTTATCTTTATGTTTTTGCTCGGCGAAGAAGATGTAATGTGAAGATGATAACTCATACACAGTCAATCATTCTCATTCTGACTAGTAGTTGCCAGCTTGATCACCATCGAATCCACTGATAAGGAGATTGGACTATTCAAATAGTAAGATCAAATATTGTCCATGTTCGTTGTGTTATATATAGGATCAATCTGACAACTAATCAATGTCATCGATCTAACTGGCCAGTTCGGTGAATATTAGGTGGAAGGTTTTCCGTTCAATAGAACGTTCCTTAATTACAGAACCACCTTTCAATTACCTTCATTGGTTAAACACCAATTGATTGGTATAAGCCAACCTCAATATACTGTATATCAGTATGACCCCTGTATAAAGAAAATTAATTCACTTATACAGTACTTGGAGTGAGGTACACTTATAGCGAATCTCCTTAAGACAATTACGTCCCCTGCTATAATGCTAACGGGTTACTGGATGCTGGTCTCCCAAGACACAACACTCCTTCACATTTGGATAGCACTACCAAATCACCGTATGGTCAAATCGCGGTTAACCAGTACCTTCATAGGATTATCAAAGTAGCAGGACCAAGACAAATCTTAGGGAGAATATTTATCTTTACTATGGAGGAACACCCACTGTAGAGAAAGGAGAGAGATAGAAGAATATTCTTCTTTGAAAGTTACAGATTCAGACAACAATTCTATTAAAAAATATGTTGAATTTTCTAAGCCTACTTTCAGAACGAATCTTGCTTCAAAATCTTCACTTCCACTTCGGAATCCGAGTTGCAGAAGAAGAAGGGAGAGGGAAAGCTTTTTCACTGTATTGCTTTGTGTTCTGTGCATTTTAAAATGGGAGAAAAGAAGCCCTATTTATAATGCTCCAGGAAGGGCAAATCTGTCCGAACGGTTGTAACGGTTCGGTCTGAACCATTGTAACGGTTCGTTCCAGACAGAAACTGCACAAACTATTGTAACGGTTTGTGGCGGTTTCTTGTCAGCCGTTGTGCTGGTGCGGGTTCGGATAGCGGAGAGGGCGCGATCTGCTGCAACCCATACCCGTGAGACCCGGTTCAAAAAGAACTGGACAGGGTAGGGAACCCAAGCCCGAGCTCCGGGCATCAGCGCCAGCGGCGCGCAGCGCGTGTGGGCATGGTTTCCTCCTAACCGCGCGTGAAAACTCCAAGTACCCAAAGGGCACACCCTTTGTTCCCATTTTTCTCTACTTAAACACTTCAAACTTCCATCCCATGGCCAATGTGGGACTAAATGCTTTTAGTTATCTTTAGTCCCCTTTTAACTTTTGAATTAGGCAAACTTTAGACTTGAATATCTCATTCATTTGAAGTCAAAATTGAACATGTGAATATACCATGTTCATTCCAATGGAAGGAGAACACACTCCAACCATTATCCAATTGATTCTATTGACGAATCTCACCGTAATTCAACTCAAAGATTCACATTTAATTCTTCATATTTCCAAAAGATCCCTCATAATGAATGGAGATTTATGAAATTGACACACAAAGAGACTGACTCTATAGTGAAAGGTACTTTAGAAAAGAAACTGCATCAGGATATGTGAACTAGGTCTTGAACATTTCATAGCGAAAGTTTTATCACATTACTGGCTAATGATTGGTAGTGAAAAGTGCATTTTTATCATGACATTTACCATCACATTTTCATATTTATTCATATAATTCTGCACATTTACTAATATTTTATTATTTATTGTGTGCAGGCCTTGAGTAAATAAAAATAAAAGAATAAAGCCTTAAAAGAAGCCCAAAAGCCCATGTCCAAGCCCAAGTGAAAAATTGCAATTATCAAATGTCAAAGTTGCAATTACCAATTGCAAGAATTGCAAATATTAAAAGAAGAGTAAAGGGATGGACTTCTACTAAATCCTAAATGCTTGCAGGATGAGGATAAAAAGAGTGCAAGAGATGAAATTCGTTTAAAAGATATGGGAAGATTTGAGATCTAGGGTAACTTGCTTCCCAAGTTATCCCGAAATCTCAAGATGAAGAGTCAGGATACAATTTCTAGAAGGATAACCCAGATGGACGGACCAGAGGATGCCACGCGAGAAAGCGCGTGGCATTTGACTACAAAAGTGCCGCGTTTCCGCGGCAAAATTCCCGTTTCCGCGGCAATCCTGAGGCGGTTGGCGATGCGTTTTCGTTGAGGAGTTGTACTGGGACTCTACTTCCTATATCTCCTATAAATACCCCTGCAGAGCAACAGAGAAGGGGCGTCCAGCGCAGTACAGGGCCAAATCTAGGGTTTTAGGCTTTCTTCTTTCTTGTAGTTTAGGTTTTCTTTTCTTTTTTATTTTTTATGTAAGTGAGGGAGAGGGCTATGTTGAGAGTGACACCGATGTATGCTTCTCTTCTCTTCTATTGTATCAAGTAATAAAGGTAACTTTTCTTTTTATGTCATTGCTTTATTTTCCTTTTTGTTTTCTCTCTTTTTCTATTTTTATCTCTGTTGGTTTATGATGAGCATACAAGTGATTTCCAAAGCACAAGTATAACGAATCTTGGTGGGTGCCAACGATATTTCATGGTGATATTCTCCTCCTCAAGGTACGTATCACTTCATACTTGCCCAAGCTTGATGATATAATGCGAACAGGGGACTGAGATCGATCCTATGGTTTATGCGTTCAGCGCCTCCAAAGCAAGGTAGAAAGTGTTAGGATTTCACGTTTTTCTTCAACCAAACTAAGGTTAGTGTTTATTTCTTTTCTTTTCTTTTCTTTTATTTTTGTAGATTAAATCACCATCTCTCAATTCTTTCTTTCTCATCTCATTATAAATACCACCTCTAATCCTCCATCTTCATAATCTACCGCCTTCTTCCTAACTTAACTTTAACTATTCTTTTTGTTAACTTAAAGAAAATAATTTTTAGAGATAACTTACAAACGTTTCTATCGCTAGTCCCTCCCTGAGGATCACGACCCGCATAGCCACTGCTACCGCGGATTCGAATTGAGCAATTGCACATTTTATTCTAAATCTAAAATACTTTATTTTGTGTGCAGGAAAAAACTCAATCAAAATTTTGGCGCCGTTGCCGGGGAGGGACGGTAAGTTTTTCTCTAAAATAAAAAATTTTTTTAACTAATTTTTTTATTCTTTTCTGTTTGCAGGTTTGGAGAACAGAAAAACAGCAGTAGAAGTGGACATATAGCAACTCTGTGCCTCTGCCCTCGAAGGCAGAGCAGCAGAGCCTGTTACTTTGCCGCGCAAACGCGGTAATAGCCGCGGTTCCGCGGCAGTAGCAGTGAACTACTGATCAATTTTTCTGCAGGTTGCTGAAAATTGTAATATCTGCTTTCTGCTCTGTTAAAATTTGTTCTGTGATAACCCTGCTTACTGCTAATTAATTCAACAGTAAAATATTTGTTGTTAATGATAAAAATTGATTAGACGTTTGCATATTAGGCACGTGTCTTTTCAATTACTTTATTTTACTGCTGAAGAGTGCTGAAGCAAGGTACGTTCGCATTGCATGTAGAATATGACTCATCTCTTGGTTGATTTTCATGCTTTGAGTGAATCTTATTTACATATCTTGTACACTTGCACAAAAATATCTTAAGGGTATAACCCATTAACAAGATAAGGTGGGGATTTCATCACCCTTCCTTAGCCCAAAAATCATTTTCAAGCACTCACTAACCCAAGCCTAACTTAAAATTAGTAGACGTTGGCCCTAGGGACATCTCGGACTCAATTAGGAGATTATCCTAAGGGGAACAGTGCTGGAAGTTGACTCCTGCCAAATCAGTGTCTAGGAAGGGGATTGAGGGCCGAAAGCCCGAAGATTGGTGGTTATTTAATTAAGGAACGTCTTTGACGGAAAACCTCCCACCACTCTTACCCTGACCTGGCTGATTAACTTGTGGTCAAAGTCTGCACCCTACCTCCTGTGGACAGTCTAACCAGTTAGGAGTCGTCTAGGTCATAGGTCTACCCTAACTTAGGTTAGAAGTTTTTCTTTTTTGTTTGTTTGTTTGTTTTTTTATTTGTTTGTGTTGGTGTGATATGGCATATAATAATAATTTTTCCAACTTTAATCCATATTACACACCTAACTCTTTTTCGGATATTACCAACCCAGCATATCATAATTTTGACCAATCTAGTGTGCCGGAATGGTCTTATCCGAATGAATATAACCTATATCCCCCATCTTATGACCATAATTTTCATACTTTCAGCTCTTCACAGAGTTCATGGGGTTTCGATTCCCCCGAGTCCAATTTTCAACCGACTTGTCCTCCGTCTCCACCTTGTCCACAATATTCCCAAGAGTCATACTCTTATCCTCCCATTCAGAATAGAATACCATCTATCGGGGAAATGATAAGTATGCATGAGTCCAAGCAACAATTACCATCAATCGCAGACATGATTATGCGTGAGTCCACCGACTCACAACTTCATCACGATCACACTTCATCCTTTCAAGTCCAATCACAACATGATGCATCTATTAACTATGAAAGGATGCTTGCAGCCATGACTCAGGCTAGATTAGCCCGTGATCATGACATAGATATGATGGTTCAATCTTTACGTTCTCACCGTTCGGCCATTTCTAATATCGCTGACCACTCTCTTAGAGCCGACGAACCAAGTTGCTTTGGACAACAAGATTCTAATTCAGTACCATCATGTGAACTTGCCGAAACTTCAAATTTTGATAACTTGGCAAGTTTTTTCCTTTCCTGAAATAGAACTTGAACATGAATATGATCATGATCATCCACTCTGTGATTCAATTTTATTTCCTGATTCAATAATGACTCCAGTGTCTCCACCTAATTTCACTTTTCCCGAGTCAACATTGGATCCTGTTCCAATTCATCATGAAATTGAATCACCCATTTTTGATGATCATATTGAACTTGACCAATTGTGCAATTTTGAAAGTCCCATGGATAAATTGGCAAGTTCTCATTTTTATGAAATTGAACCCAATGAGATATGTGACCTAGATTCTCAAATCTGTGATCAAGTTCAAATTCCCGAATCATTATTGACTCATGTTTTGTTATCCGACTTAGGTAATCTTTTAGAGTCAGTGTTGATTCCCACACCTATCATTCCTGAACTTGAATCACCAATATTGAGTCACATTCCATTGTGGGAGGATTATTGTGGACTTGAGCTTCAACTTATTGATTTGGACCCACTTTCTGAACCTAGCCCGACTCCTGAACCATTACTTGATTTAAGTTTCTTTCCTGAGTCGGTATTCGTTCCCGTACTTCCCATGTCCAAGTCAAGCATTCCATCTTTTCACACTCCATTTTGGGACAAGGCGGTTGACACAATTGACTCTGAAAATAATTATGAATTATGGAAATTTGATGGGGTGGAATTTTTAAAAAATGTTAATACAGACATCATTTTAGTGGGTTATACAAAAAAGATTTCTGGTGGGTTCCCCCGAATTTCACAAAAAGTAGATTGGGCCGCATTTCGTGGACCAATTAGACCACCACCAGAACCACCACCTTAAGGTAACTTCTGCCTTCCCTTGTTCTTTTTCATGCATATATGCATTCATTTATACATTGAGGACAATGCATGAGATAAGTGTGGGGGTGGGCTTTACTAACATACTAACATAGGTAGAAACTAACAAAAATCTGCTAAAAAAAAACTTATAAAAAGGACAATATTTTGACTTATCTTTTGAAAGAAATCTAAGTTAATCTTAAGAATTAGGAAAATCATGATTAGGATTTCTAAAAACTTGGTCAAAATAAATAAATTGTTTAAATTTTAGGTATAGGAGGAGAAATTGAATAATTAATTTGTCTTGATTTTTACCTTAATGAAATTTGCATACCTAATGCATATCTAGGATTCTAAGATGAAGACCTTTGTGCCTCATATAAAAAAAAATATCATTAATTAAGCTGGATGCATGTGCCTCAAGAAGCATAAGTATTCATGCCTAAAGGTGAGTAAATAAAATAAAGTCCTTAGTTTTGGGGCCTAGTTCACTCGAATTTGAGTCCGCGGGGTGTTTTCTCACCTGGTGCCCTAAAGCCGACCGGTTTGGGAGCCACCGACTTTAAGTTCGCTACATGGGTGGATTAGAAAGCCTAAGAAAACTAAGAAATATTATACATGTATTAACACATCTATTAGTCAATTAGTTAGGTATGAAGGCCTCAAGAAGCCTTGATACTTACACGAAAGAAAATTAGATGAGTTATACATGCCAAAAAAAAAATTAACACATCTATTAGTCAATTAGTTAGGTATGAGGGCCTCAAGAAGCCTTGATACTTATACGAAAGAAAATTAGATGATGTTATAAAAAAATAAAGAGGCATGAGAGTCGAAGTTAAGGAATTCCTAGTAAAAATTCATAAGGATGCATATGATTTTTGGTAACGAAAAAGACTATACAAAAATTCAATTTTGACCCTTACTTAAAATGGATAACAATTTACTTTATAAAGACTAAGTCTAAGAATGAATAAAAATGATAATCCTAAAACTTATAGACTACTTAGTCTTTGCAAAAGTATTTCAAATATTTCCTTTTTATGAATTTTGTGGGTGTAATCCGCTGAAAACCCTCACGAGACAACACTCGTCCTCTAGGGTAACCTAGGGGTTTAACGGCTTGTTGCACATGCTAAGTGCAACCGTGATTCCTACGAAAGTGAGTTAGGTTAGATTAGTTTTTCTTTTTCTTTTTGATTTTTACTCGATGACGAGCAAAAAGATAAGTGTGGGGTGTGATTGGTAGTGAAAAGTGCATTTTTATCATGACATTTACCATCACATTTTCATATTTATTCATATAATTCTGCACATTTACTAATATTTTATTATTTATTGTGTGCAGGCCTTGAGTAAATAAAAATAAAAGAATAAAGCCTTAAAAGAAGCCCAAAAGCCCATGTCCAAGCCCAAGTGAAAAATTGCAATTATCAAATGTCAAAGTTGCAATTACCAATTGCAAGAATTGCAAATATTAAAAGAAGAGTAAAGGGATGGACTTCTACTAAATCCTAAATGCTTGCAGGATGAGGATAAAAAGAGTGCAAGAGATGAAATTCGTTTAAAAGATATGGGAAGATTTGAGATCTAGGGTAACTTGCTTCCCAAGTTATCCCGAAATCTCAAGATGAAGAGTCAGGATACAATTTCTAGAAGGATAAACCCAGATGGACGGACCAGAGGATGCCACGCGAGAAAGCGCGTGGCATTTGGCTACAAAAGTGCCGCGTTTCCGCGGCAAAATTCCCGTTTCCGCGGCAATCCTGAGGCGGTTGGCGATGCGTTTTCGTTGAGGAGTTGTACTGGGACTCTACTTCCTATATCTCCTATAAATACCCCTGCAGAGCAACAGAGAAGGGGTGTCCAGCGCAGTACAGGGCCAAATCTAGGGTTTTAGGCTTTCTTCTTTCTTGTAGTTTAGGTTTTCTTTTCTTTTTTATTTTTTATGTAAGTGAGGGAGAGGGCTATGTTGAGAGTGACACCGATGTATGCTTCTCTTCTCTTCTATTGTATCAAGTAATAAAGGTAACTTTTCTTTTTATGTCATTGCTTTATTTTCTTTTTGTTTTCTTCTCTTTTTCTATTTTTATCTCTGTTGGTTTATGATGAGCATGCAAGTGATTTCCAAAGCACAAGTATAACGAATCTTGGTGGGTGCCAACGATATTTCATGGTGATGTTCTCCTCCTCAAGGTACGTATCACTTCATACTTGCCCAAGCTTGATGATATAATGCGAACAGGGGACTGAGATCGATCCTATGGTTTATGCGTTCAGCGCCTCCAAAGCAAGGTAGAAAGTGTTAGGGTTTCACGTTTTTCTTCAACCAAACTAAGGTTAGTGTTTATTCTTTTCTTTTCTTTTCTTTTATTTTTGTAGATTAAATCACCATCTCCCAATTCTTTCTTTCTCATCTCATTATAAATACCACCTCTAATCCTCCATCTTCATAATCTACCGCCTTCTTCCTAACTTAACTTTAACTATTCTTTTTGTTAACTTAAAGAAAATAATTTTTAGAGATAACTTACAAACGCTTCTATCGCTAGTCCCTCCCTGAGGATCACGACCCGCATAGCCACTGCTACCGCGGATTTGAATTGAGCAATTGCACATTTTGTTCTAAATCTAAAATACTTTATTTTGTGTGCAGGAAAAACTCAATCAGCTAATCAGTGAACTAAATCTTGAACTGTTAGCCATTAGTGTAAGCGAAGTCAACAAGTTTCATACAGTAACTTTCCAAATCAACTTTGGTTCTCGGTTATGTCCATTTTGGGCTTGGACATTCTTAGTTTCAAAGAGTATCTTTAAGAAATAACAGCCTCCATAGAAATTCTTAAAGAGTCTACCCAGCTCTATACTCACATAGGTGATCGTCCTATTAAGAGTAGTTTACTCTCCTCTACTTGTTTTAATAACAATATATATGCATCATTAAAAGTGTTAAGTATCCTTAATCCACTTATAGAAAGCACTTGTGTACACCTTAGGAATGGATTGGAGTCAAGCTCCTAAGTGCTTACTTGTCGAGTCAATCATAACTAGTTTTTCCTCTTGAACTTAGTCTGTGGGATCTCCAGTCTCTAAGTGAGGTTTCCAGGTAAGGTTAGGCTTTTAGACCCATTCTCCTCGATGCGCAGTTTATACACTTTCCACTTAAACCTTTGGTAAACGGATCTGCTAAATTATCTTTTGACGAGACAGAGTCAATAGAGATAATTTCATTTGAGAGCAACTGCTTAACGGTATTATGTCTATGACGAATATGTCTAGACTTACCGTTATATATAAAATTTTGTGCCCTAGATATAGTTGCTTGATTATCGCAGTGAATGCATATAGCGGGCACTGGTTTTGGCCATAACGGTATATCTTTCAAAAATTATCAAAACCATTTTGCTTCTTTCCGGCCTTGTCTAAGGCTATGAATTACAATTCCATAGTGAACGGGCAATACATGTTTGTTTGAAAGATTTTCAAGATACCGCTGCTCCTCCTAGAGTAAATACGTATCCGCTAGTTGATTTTGATTCTTCAGCATCTGCAATCCAATTAGCACCACTGTATCCTTCAAGTACAGGTGGATACTGTCCATATCTCAAAGCATATTTCTTAGTATGTGATATGTAATGTAATACCCATCGTAGAGTAGTCCAATGATCATCACTAGGGGTACTAGTGTATTTATTTAACTTGCTTACAGCGTAAGTAATATCGGGTCTAGTACAATTCATTAAATACATTAAACTTTCGATAATCTGAGCATTCTCCAATTGGCATACTCCAATTCATGTATTCTTACGAAGGTAGATGTGTGGAAGAAAAGGATTTGTATTCTCATTTATCAAATGATCCTTGAATCTTTCTATCATCTTATCCACGTAGTTAGATTGAGATAGACTGATTATATTTGGTGTTCTTGTGATTTTAATTCCTAAAATTATATCAACAACTCCCAGATTCTTCATGTCAAAACTGTTAGATAACATTCTTTTAGTGGACTTAATAATTTCAATATTAGTCCTAAGTATCAACATGTCGTCTACATAAAGACAAACAATGATATATGCATTTTCAACTATTTTAGTGTAAACACGTTTATCGCATTCATTGATAGTGAATTCATATTTGATCATGACACTATCGGATTTCTCATGCCATTATTTGGGAGCCTGCTTTAGAGCTTATAAGGATTTTACTAATTTACACACTTTATGTTATTAGCCCTTGACTATAAATCCTTCAGGTTGCTCTATATATATTTCTTTATTTAATTCACCGTTTAAGAATGCAGTCTTGACATCCATTTGATGGATATCTAAGTTATGCAATACTATAATTGCAATTAACATCTGAATGGAGGTTATTCTTATTATTGGTGAATAAGTATCGAAGTAGTCAAGTTCTTCCTTTTGTCGATAGCCCCTGGCTACTAATCTAGCCCGTACTTATCGATAGTTCCATCGGACTTTACTTTTCTTTTGAAAATTCACTTACACTCAATTGGTTTACTGCCAGGAGGCAAATTTGTCAATTCCCAAGTATGATTACTTAGTATGGATTCTATTTCGCTATTTATATCTTCTTTTCACATTTGTGCTTATGGGGGTAGACATAGCCTCTTTAAATATTTGAGGCTCGTTTTCAATAGCATATGCTATGAAATCTGGACCAAAAGATTTTGAGATTCTAAATCTCTGACTTCTTCTTGGTTCAATTTTCGCATTAACAATCGGTTCCTCAGGGCTTTCGTCCCTAAACACCATCTCATGTGTTTTTTCCCAGAAATCTTATCTGTTTCCAGTTCGTATGAAAAGATATCTTCAAAGAACACAGCATCTCTAGATTCGATAATCATGTTTACATGAATATCTAGTATTTCTGATTTATGAACCAGAAATCTATAGGCACTACTATTCAAGGCATAGCCTATAAATATGTAGTCCATAGTTCTTACTCTCAACTTAGTCTTTTTAGGTAATGGTGCTAGTACCTTTGCAAGGCATCCCCACATTTTGAGATAATGGTAGGAAGGTATCCTTCCATATCACAAATCAAATGGTATAAGACCAAGTTTCTTATAGGGTACTCTATTTAGAATATAATTTGCAGTTAACAGAGCTTTCCTCCACAAGTTCTGCGGAGCTCCAGAACTTACGAGCATGGAATTGACCATCTCCTTCAAAGTTCTGTTCTTCCTTTTAGTAATTCTATTTTGCTGAAGACTATATGGTGCTGTAGTTTGATGGATTATATCAAATTTAGCACATAACTCATTAAAACCTTTGATTCATATTCTTCACCTCGATCGGATTTTAGAATCTTGATATTCTTGTTGAGTTGATTCTCAACTTCGGCTTTATATGTTATAAACATATTCATTGCCTCATCCTTACTGTTTAGAAGATACACATAACAGTATCTTGTACAGTTATCAATAAAAGTAATAAAATACTTTTTTCGCCTCTAGTTGACGTAAACTTCAAGTCACACAAATCGCTATGAATACGGTTCTGTATTTTGAACAATTGAGTGAAATGAATTTTTTGCGAACTTGGCCTCAACACAAATCTCACATTTGTGAATTTCTTCTAAGTTGAGTTTAGAAATATATCCTAGATTAGACAAGTTTTTTTAAAGACTTGTAATTTACATGACATAATCTAGCATGCCATAAAATAAGAGACTCAAGCAAATAAATAAAAGACTTTTCTTTATTTATAAGCTTAGGGTACAAATATACAGATTTTTTGTCCACAACTGCAACATTGACCTTAAAAAGGTCATCAACAAGATAACTCTTACCCACATACATCCCATCCTTAGTAAGTACAAATTTATCTGATTCGAAAACCATTCTAAAACCTTTCTAACTAAGTATTGATCTAGAGATCAGATTCTTACGGATATCTGGAACATGTAGAACATCGTATAGAGTAAGCTCTTTTTCAGATGTCCACTTCAGGATGACCTTTCCTTTTCCCTCAGCCTTGGAGATGGCTGAGTTTCCCATGAAGAGTTGTTCATCTTGCTCTAGTTTTTGATATTCAGAGAATATTACTTTCTCAAAGCAGATGTGCCGAGTAGCCCCAGTGTCTACCCACCAATTCTTATTGTTGGTTGTCAGATTTACTTCTGACACCATAGCTGAAAGGCTTGGCGACGCATGGTCGGTCAGGTTTACCTGTGGATGATTCTTCTTATTCTTTTTGAGACGGCTGCGACATTCAATCGGCTTATGCCCCTCTTTGTTGCAGATATAGCAAGTTTCCTTGAAGCGCATGTTCTTACCTTCTTGGACCTTGCCTTGTACCCTTGGGTAGTTTTCTTTCTCTTTAAGCCTTTGGAAGTAGACGATTTTCCCTTTGAGTCTTTGATCATATTGGCTTTGGTTTCATAGGAGTTCTTATTGCTCCTTTTCTTGGACTTTTGGTTGTCCTCCTCAATTCGAAGCGTCACAATGAGATCTTCCAATTTCAGCTCCTTGCGCTTGTGCTTTAGGTAGTTCTTGAAATCTCTCCATGCAGGTGGGAGTTTCTCCATAACAGTAGAACCCTAAAAAGTTTCAGGTAGATTCATACCTTCAGCCTCTATCTCGTGCATGATAAGTTGGAACTCTTGCACCTGACTGATCACAGTCTTATTGTCCACCATCTTGTACTCCAGAAATCGTCCTGCGACGAACTTCTTGGTACTGACATCCTTAGTCTGGTACTTCTTATCAAGACTGGCCCATAACTTCTTTGCCATTGTGATTGGACTGTAGACATTATAAAGAGAGTCATCCAATCTATTTAAAATATTATTTTGGTAAAGGAAGTCACCTTGCGTCCATGCATCAACTGCAAGGACTGAGTCCCAATTAGTTCCAGGTTCTGGTGGATTCTCTTGCAGGAATTTGGCCAAATGCAGAATAGTCAAGTAGAAGAGCATCTTCTGTTGTCACCTCTTGAATTCTGTGCCATCGAATTTTCCTGATTTCTCCGGCTTCAGGTTAGGAAGTGGAGCAGACATCAAAGTTTGAATCTGCATATTTAATGTCTTACTTGAGCTGTCTTGATTAGTCTCAGACATTTTCTGCAATTTCAAGCAGAACAGAAGTAAGTAACTTCAATATAACTGTCTTAAGATTGTTATATATAGGATCAATCTGATAACTAATCAATATCACCGATCTAATTGGCCAGGTCGATGAATATCAGGTGGGAGGTTTTTCGTTCAATAGAACGTTCCTTAGTTACAGAACCACCTTTCAATTACCTTCCTTTGTTAAATACCAATTAGACTGGTATAAGTCAGTCTCAATATGCTGTATATCAGTATAACCCCCGTATAAAGAAAATTAATTCACTTATACAGTACTTGGAGTGAGGTACGCTTATATCGAATCTCCTTAAGACAATTACGTCCCACGCTACGGTGCTAACGGGTTACTGAACGCTGGTCTTCCAAGATACAACACTATTCACGGTATTTGGATAACACTATCATATCACCGTACGGTCGAATCGTAGTTGACCAGTACCTTCACAGGAGACAAATCTCAAGGGCAATATTTGTCTTTACTATGGAGGAACACCTACTGTAGAGAAAGGAGGGAGATAGAAGAATATTCTTCTTTAGAAGTCACAGATTCAGATAACAATTCTATAAAAGAATCTGTTGAATTTTCTAAGCCTTCTTTCAGAACGAATCTTACTTCAGAATCTTCACTTCCACTTTGGAATCCGAGTTGCAGAAGAAAAAGGGAGAGGGAAAGCTTTTTCACTGTATTGCTCTGTGTTATGTGTGTTTTAAAATGGGAGAAAAGGAGCGCTATTTATAGCGCTCCGGGAAGGGCAAATTCGTCCGAACGGTTGCAACGGTTCGGTCTGAACCATTGCAATAGTTCGTTCCAGATAGAAACTGCACAAACTGTTGTAACGGTTCGTGGCGGTTTCCTATCAGCCGTTATGCTGGTGCGGGTTCGGATAGCGGAGCGGGCACGATCCGCTATAACCCACACCCGTGAGACCCGATTCAAAAAGAACCGGACCGAACTATTGAGGCGTATTAGCTAATCTAATGATAATGATACGGAATTAAAAACTAATTGCAACGCATTATGTGTAACCAAAGAGTGTAGCCGAATTCCTGGTGATAGGTTCTGAACTATCTCCTCTAGATTCCTCTAAAGAAGAGTTGAGGTGCTATATGAAGCTCTCTTGGTTCAACATAAGTATGGACACATAACAATATCAAGCATATATGAGATATGAACAATATAAGTAATGCAAGATATAAGAGAATAGAGTTAAGAGATAGTGGATCAAACGCAAACACCAAGATATGTTTCGAGGTTCGAGTCACTGCTCTACGTCTCCGCCTTCACACAGAAGGATTTTCACTATGTCTATACAGGACCTCCCACACAGGGAACCTCCATCGAGGAATTTGCAAGTACAAAGTTAGGAGTACACAATTCCTCTTTCCAACACAACCACCTCTACACAAGAGGCAAGGCACAAAGCCAAAATAACAATCACCTCTACACAAGAGGGATAAAGGCACAAGCCAAACTCCACCACAATCACCTCTACACAAGAGGGATAAACACAAACCCAAAGCACAACCACCTCTACACTAGAGGGATAGGCACAAAGCCAACGCAAAAGAAAGATTACAACTTGGTGATCCCAATAGACCACAAACAATTCTTGGTGATCACAATAGACCACAAACTATATTTCTCACAAAAACAAGATCCTATAGATAGGATAGATATGATAGCTCAAGTGTGAGAAAAAAATGTGTTTGAAAAACAAATCACAAAGAAAATACTTGGAAAAAAATACTAGATAGAGATAGAAATGAAGATCAAAATCAAATTCCCAAAGACTCTATTTTCTTTGATTTTTCCAACCCATGAAAACAAATAAAAGATAAATCTTTTTGGCACAAAAACTCTTCAAAACTTGCTGCAAAAACACTTGTATAGATAGAAAAATTTGCTCTTAAAATCCTTATAAAAAACAGCCAAAGAGATGGCTATTTATAGCCTCTCAAAAAATATATCCATTGCAACAAGTAAAGGTAGAATTACCCTTCCGATCGACCGGCCAACGGTCGAATTTCTGACCGTTGTGCCTCCGATCGACCGGGCCAAGCCTGTCGGTCGACCGGCAGCACCCGAGAGTTGAGTGCTTACAATTGGTCGACCGGCCTTGTAGGCTGGGTCCGTGAACGTTCTCCTGCACATCAGTCGACCGGTCCGGTCGACTGACCACTGGTTTGGTCGATAGTCCGGTCGACTGCCAGCTGATCTGGCTGGGTATTTTAAGGTATTGAAACTTGGTTTATTTAATTCAAATAAAATCCCATAAATACTCATGAATTTCACAAAAATAAGTTTTTGTTAGATTTTTGAATAACAAATATGTGTGAGCAAAAATCAACACATATTACAAACTATTTGAACTATTTTGTGATATTAAAATTAGGCTTAGACACAAAAATCGTATTTTTCAAAAACCAAACTTTAAAATGGAAATCCAATTTTTCTCAAACTTGTATAAATACAAAAACATGATATTTAAACACATTTGAAACATATTGTGTATGGATAGAATCCAATACACATGTACATGATATATCTATGTTTTTTTATGAAATCTAAAAATAAGTTTTGTTAATTACAAAACCCTACACTCATGAATAGGATCATCAAAATAATTTTTTCTAAATATTTGAAGCACGTATGTATATAGATCAATTTCAATATACATTAAACCATGTAAACTTATTTTGATTCTATCTATTCATGAAAATCATATATATGTGAACTTGAAATCAAAAATCGGTTAAACCGAAAACCAAACATATCAAACTTTTGTGTGTGTGTGTGTGAACTTGAGCATATCAACACTATCTATATTTACACAAGATCTAAACAAACCGAAGTCTTCTTGTCGATCCTCATCTTCAAGATGACCCAATCTAAACACGATCCAATGAACTGGACTCCAACCGAGTGCTAGATGCGATCTTGACGCGCAAGCTCTTGAATCTACATGTGTTAGCTCCCAAAATTCATTTGTTGAACCTAAACACCTACTAATATCTTGATCAATAACTGAAACGATATAAATACAAGATTATTAGTAAACTAACCTTCATAAGTTAGTCATCATCAAAACTAAGGTGAAAAGCCTCTAGGCTAACAATCTCCACTTTTTGATGATGACAAAACTTATGAGGTTATATATATGCATCCATTAAGGATAGGCTTCCTAGAAGTTCCACCTTAACATATGCATAATCAATAAACATAGAATGATATGCAATGAAGCTCAAGACATCAATAAAACAAGATATATGCATAAATAAATAGTAAACTATGCATATATAAACCTGAATTCTTCTTCCCCCTTTTGTCACTCATCAACAAAGGGGCTGAAGATAAATAAACAATAAACATAAATTAAATCAAAATTTTGATACCAATGAACACAATCAATGAAAAGAATCTATTGAAAGAAATAATCTTTTATAATTGATACCAATAAAAGAAAATGATATCAATTGAAAATAAACACCAAATTTTTAGGTAAGCACTGTATTTATTTTGCAATAAGGATACCAAATTGAAAATAATAGCAATTTAAAATTATTGGTACCAATATTAAAAATATAAGCATATACCAAAACAAAATATTTTTCATCATAAAGGGTGGGAGTAAGATACCAATTGAAAAGTAAAATCAATTGAAAGATAAAGTAAGAATTTTTATCCCCCTTTATGAAATACCAATAAAAATAATGCATAAGCTTGTATATGATACCAATTGAAAAATAATTGACATTAAGTACTAAATTAAGCTTAGTAAGAAATAATTGTGCTAAAAATGTATAACATATATGTATAAAGTACAAGAAAATATCTATAAGTATATATGAGAGCAATATAATATTGCTTTAGATATGATTCATACATATAGAAAATATGAGCATACAAATATATGAAATATCATAAAGATCATGTGTATAACTCATACCTACCACCCTATTCATGCACAAGTTTAAAAGATATTCAATAAGGGTATACAAGGCATGGTCGCCCATCCAACCGCCCTTGGAAGGTAGGAGTTTTCAAAAATAAGCTTTGAAAATATTTTAACATGTTTGAAAACTCTACCAATTGAAGAATAAAGACTAGTTTTAAAGATAATTTTGAAAACTAGTATGAAATCCTTCAAGTAAAGAATAAAATAAGAATATATCCATGAGATCATGAAAATCAAACAATAATTAACACTCAAGGTCTATAAAACACATATAAAACTCATGAAAATAAAGTCATGAGTAAACACCAAATATAAAGTGTAAAAATCATGTAATAGGCATAATCATAGAGATAAGCTCATATGAAATTCCTTTATAAATATGAAAAGCATAAAAATTTAATTTTCATCAAAATAATACAAACTTCAAGGCATATATATATTTTGTCTAAACTAGAAATATGCATACATATCCCAAGTACAAATGAGTCCAAAATTTTTTTTGCATGAAAAGCAAGTGACTCTAGGATAGACATGTATATCCAATAGTTTTAGACAAAAGTAACATATATATGAAGATAAATACATTTTTATAAAAATGTGTACAAAAACAGGGAAAACAAGTAAAGATGTAAGAATCATCAAAACTAGGTATACAAGTATATCCAATGAGCACAAATGAGCAATAAAATACAAACACACAATAATCAATTGTGGCTCATTAGTTGTACAAGTATAAACACAAGTTTTTATAAAAGTTCCATCTAAACATGTAAACAAAACATTAAGTGCAAAATCATCAACAAACATGATCATTTAGGTAAATTCACGTGTTTTAGAGTTAGGATATACACAATAGCTAAACAATAGTGAGAACACAAAATATGAATCCATATGAACATGGGTGTATCTCAAATATTACATATGTATATCACAAGTTTAATTAACATGGCATTTAAAACGATAATCATGAAAAATAAAAACATGCTAAAAGTCTACCAATGAGGGCATGTAAATAAAATAAGGAGTTAGAGATAGTTATCAAAACCAATAGGACTAATCTCTAGTCTTCAAACTATGATGGTTTTTCCACTAAACTTTTCTTGAAAGTGATGCATCCAAAATTGTCACCATTTAGCTCGGAACGCATCCACCATCAAGGCATCAATACCCTCACATCAAGTGAGAGCCCACACCTACATCAAATAAAATAGGAGTGAATTTTGGTACCAATACCTTATTGGGTCCATGGGGATTAGCACCCTACTCCAAACAAATTTATTTGCAAAATTTAAATTATGCATTCTATCATAACAAATCTTTGCAAGATGGCTCTTATGTCCATAATGTGTATAAGTATACACATGAGCATACATAGTGTCATGTGTGTGAACATGAAAAACATGTGTATGCCGTAGTTTGTGTGCATGCATATGAGGAACATGTTTCTTGCAAAATATGGATTCCAAACGTGTATGGTTCATGGCACATTGGCTCAAAGTGGTGCCCAAACAATCTACACTCTTCTTCAAAGCACAAATATCATTCTCAATGATTGAAGAAGAAGTGGAGCATGCAACATATTTATCACTAGTAGATGGAGCACTAGGAATATGACAAACATGAGAAGACAAATCATTTTTTAAAGATTTATTTTCATTTGAAACAAGTTATAATTCTTTTGAAATCAAAGCAATTTTATTTTTCAAAGAATTATTCTCTTTTATAACAAAATCAAGTTTTAAAGATAAAACCTCATTTTTCTTCAAAACATCATTACAATCATTTTTATTCTTCAAAAGTTCATTTTCCTTTAAAATAAGGTCAAGTTCGGTTTTCAAGGAATCTCTTTCACTTGAAATCTCAACCCTCTCTTGTAAAATCATATCTAGCTTTGAAGACAAATTCTAATTTTCTTCTTTTAATTTAAAATTTTTCTTTTTCAAAAGTTTATATTTTTCTAGCAAGTTTTCGCAAAATATAGATAGTTCTTCATTTAAGGCATCGGCATCCATATTGTCATCACCTGAAGAACTAGCACTATCATCTAGATGAGTTTCCGAATGTACCTCAAGAGAGTCATTCCCTTGGACCATATAACAAGTTTCGTTGGACTCATCCACCAGGGTTTCTTCTTCACATAGTTTGTTGTCTGTAGCGCGGGAGATATCAATGTATTCCACACTGCAAAAATAGAATCACAATAAGAAATCATAGACAAATATTTTTTACTAAGTGTATGCTTTTGTGCATTTAGGGCTTGTGCATTAGCCTCAATGTACTTGATATTATCAAATAGATTTTCTTGGTAGTGGCAAGATAGACATGCAAACCTAGGGTTTTTAAATAAGCACTCATCCTAAGCTTCCATATATCGATGTTAGAAACATCAAACCTAAGAGGGGCAAGGTGATCTATGAGTGTATAAATAATATATGTGCAAATGTAAAAATTAGATTAGTAATTCATGATATCACTCCTAAGTGGTTAAACCTAATATCAGGAGCGTAGGGGATGAATAGGTGTGGAATTAAAAACTAATTATAACACACTATGTGTAACTAAAGAGTGTAGCCGAATTCCCGGTGACGGGCTCTGAACTATCTCCTCCAGTTCCTCTAAAGAAGAATCGAGGTGCTATATGAAGTTCTCTTGATTCAACACAAGTATGGACGCATAACAATATCAAGTATATATGAGTATGAACAATATAAGTAATGCAAGATATAAGAGAGATAGAGTTAAAAGATAGTGGATCAAACGCAAATACTAAGATATGTTTCGAGGTTCGAGCCACTGCTCTACGTCCCTGCCTTCACATAGAAGAATTTCTACTATGTCCACACAGGATCTCCCACATAGGGAACCTCCACCGAGGAATTTGCAAGTAAAAATTAGGAGTACACAACTCCTCTCTCCAACACAACCACCTCTATACAAGAGGCAAGACACAAAGCCAAAACAACAATCACCTCTACACAAGAGAGATAAAGCCACAAAATCAAACTCCACCACAATCACCTATACACAAGAGGGATAAACACAAACTCAAAACACAACTATCTCTACACTAGAGGAATAGGCATAAAGTCAAAATAAAAGAAAGATTACAATTTGGTAATAAAAATAGGCCATAAAAAATTCTTAGTGATCACAATAGACCACAAACTATATTTCTCACAAAAACAAGATCCTACAGATATGATAGATATGATATCTCAAGTGTGAGAAAACAAAGTGTTTGAAAAACAAATCACAAAGAAAAATACTTGGGAAAAATACTAGATAAAGATAGAAATAAAGATCAAAACCAAATTCCAAAAGACTTTTTTCTTTGATTTTTTCAAATCCTTGAAAACAAATAAAAGATAATCTTTTTGGTACAAAAACTCTTCAAAACTTGTTGCTAAAACACTTGTATAGATGGGAAAATTTGCTCTTGAAATTCTTATAAAAAACAGCCCAAGAGATGGTTATTTATAGCCTCTCAAAAAATATATCCATTGCAGCCAGGAAAAGGCAGAATTGCCCTTCCGGTCGACTGGCCGGTCGACCGGCCAACGGTCAGAATTTTGACCATTGTGCCTCCGCGGTCGACCGGCAGCACCCGAGAGTTGGGTGCTTACAGTCGGTCGACCGTGCGGTCGACCGGCCTTGTAGGCTGGGTCCGTGCACGTCCTCGTGCACATCGGTCGACCGGTCCGGTCAACCGTCCGGTCGACCACCAGCTGATCTGGCTGGGTTTTATAGGTATTGAAACTTAGTTTATTTAATTCAAATAAAATCTCATAAATACTCATAAATTTCATAAAAATAAGTTTTTATTAAATCTTTGAATAACAAATATGTGTGATCAAAAATCAACACATATTACAAACTATTTGAACTATTTTTGTGATATTAAAATTAGACTTAAACACAAAAATCGTATTTTTCGAAAACCAAACTTTAAAATGGAAATCTGATTTTTTCCAAACTTGTATAAATACAAAAACATGATATTTAAACACATTTGAAACATATTGTGTATGGATAGAATCCAATACATATGTAGATGATATATCTATCTTTTTGACATGAAATCCAAAAATAAGTTTTGTTAATTACAAAACCCCAAACTCATGAATAGGATCATCAAAATAAGTTTTTCTAATTATTTGAAGCACATATGTAAATAGATCAATTCCAATATACATTAAACCATGTAAACTTGTTTTAATTCTATCTATTCATGAAAATCATATATATGTGAACTTGAAATCTAAAACTGGTTAAACCGAAACCAAACATATCGAACTTTTATGTGTGAGTGAACTTGAGCATATCAACACTATCTATCTTTACACAAGATCTAAATAAACCAAAGTCTTCTTATTGATCCTCATCTTCAAGATGACCCGATCCAAACACGATCCAATGAGCTGGACTCCAACCGAGGGATAGATGCGATCTTGACGCACAAGCTCTTGAATCTACATGTGTTAGCTCTCAAAACTCTTTCGTTGAAGTTAAACACTTACTAATATCTTGATCAATAACTGAAATGATATAAACACAAGATTATTAGTAAACTAACCTTCATAAGTTAGTCATCATCAAAACTAAGGTGAAAGGCTTCTAGGCTAACAATAAGTATTCAAATCATATACCAAATGAACAACAGAAGGCAAATGGCTGAAAAATAGATCTCTGTCCTTTGCCCTGATCCACAAAATATATTGGGCAAGAACATAGCAGAATCCTTGCTGGTGTGGATAAAATGGCTGGAGTTGATGTTTATGAAGTTTTTGATTAGTATACAGTTGCGATTCGTCCGATATTTCGCTCCTGCACCTGCTAAGAATGGAATGTGGCGCGCATTCCATGCAAACACGGATGTGCCGACATCCGTTTCATGCAACCAAGTGTACTTAATTACATTGACTATCACATGACGGTTGAGGCATTCAAGCGGAGTTAACTATGTTTCCTATCCCTGATTATGACAAGTCAAATGTATGATTCTCCGAATATAATAATCTATCCACTATGTTAATAATTATGTCCACTTTATCAATAATCTTGTCTAATATATCTACTATATTGTCCAAACTTTGAAGGTTTCTGTCCACCTGTAATCTTTTGTGTGAAAATCACCTAGAAGGGGTGAATAGGTGAAATGCTAATTAAATACGAAATTAAAACTTTTATACTAATTAAAACTAACACTCAATAGATAACCAAAATGTGAAGCCGAATTTTCGATGAAGGGCTCTACAACTTATCCTCAAGATTCTTCTTTTATTAGAGTTGAGGTGTTTCATAGCTCTCTTAGATTAAACCAAGTGTAGACACCATACCTAGCATATATGAATAAGCAATGATAATAATGCAAGATAAAATAAGAGTTGAGTTGAGATGAGAGATAGCTAAACACACGTTTGAGCTGCTTGCTCTATGTCCCTGCCTTCACCTAAAAGGATTTTCACTAACTCCACAAAGGAAACTCTACAAAGAAAATAATCCTCTACACAAGAGGACACAAAGTCAATGGGCTTTTACACAAGAGGTGGGCACAAAGTCAATACTCCTCTATAAAAGAAGGTATCACAAAACAAAGAAAAGATAACAACACTTGGTGATCACAAATATCACAAACAAGAAAATGAGAAATCTCACAATACAAGATCTTAAAGAATAGATTTAAAGATGAAAGCTCCAGCTTATGAGAAAATCAGGATTTCGAAAATGAAGCTTTAAACAAAACACTTGAGAAAACTTTTTTGAATATATAAGAATGATAGCTCAAAACTTGTATTTCTCAAAACCTAGTTTTCTTGATTTTCCAAAACTTTTCAACCCTTGAAACAAAAATGAAAAAACTCATAAAGATATAGATTTGAAGCTCTAAAATTTGTCAAAAGTTGAATCATAGCGAATAAGCATTTGAAAACTGATTAAAAAACTCTTACAAAAACCAGGCCAAAAATCCTATATATAGCCCAAACTAGAAACTAGCCGTTAGGCTCAGAACATGCCAGAATGGACTTGCAGTCTACCACCTGGTCGACCGCCAACAACTAGAATTTAGTCGTTAGAGCCAGCGGTCGACCGTCGGGTCGACCACACAGAGCAGCGTAATCTGCTCTGCACAACTGGGTGTCGATCGGCCAATCGACTGACCAAAGGAGCTCTTTAGCTCCAAACCAACGATCGGCTGCCCGATCGATCGTATGCACAAGCATCTGGCTTGTGTGCATGTCTGGTCGACTATCCAGTTGACCATGTGCACAAGCTAGTTGCTTGTGACACATTAGTCGACCGCCCAGTCGATCAGCTCAGGGCCAATAAATTCCAATAATCTAGATGTTTTGTATATGAAACAAAATCTTTTTAAATCCCAATAAATTTCTATAAAATCTACAAAAATAAGTTCTTATAAATTCATATAAGTACAAATATATGTGATAAAAATCAACACATATTACAAACATGTGAACTTCTTTTTGAGATGTTAAATACCATTTTGAGAAACATAAGTTATATTTAAAATTATTTTTCCAAAATTAAACTATAAATTGAAAAACAAGTTTTTTTTTCAAAACTTACATAAATACAAAACATGTTTCTCAAACTCATTTAAAATACAGTGTATATGGATAGAATCCAACACATATATAAAACAAGATGAACTTTTTTTAAAGAAATCTATTCATGAAACAAAAAATGGGTTAAATCAAAAACTAAAACTAATATTAAACTTATATGTGTAAGCTTGAGAAATCAAGTCTAATCTAAACTTTAAACAAATCTAGACATACAAACTCTATACTCAAGTTTTCTTATTGAATATATTTTCTTCTTCATCTTGACTTGATCCTTTTGATTCCTTTAAGTTAGACTCCTTGAGCTCTTGATATGACATTTATGCTTGAGCTTTTGAATCAACACGGCTCGCTTGAAGAAGCTAAATACCAACTAAGATCTTGATTGAATATCTGAAACTTAATTAACACAAGATCATTAGTATTATAACTACATGAGTTACTCATCATCAAAACTAGAGTGATGAACCTATGAGCCAACAATCTCCTCCTTTTTGATGATGACAAAACTCATGGAGTTATATATGCATGGATTAGAGAAGAGCTCTCTCCTTTAGCTCATGCATAAACATATACACATAAAGATATTCAATAATTTCTCTTCTCCTAAAACAAGCAATATATATGCAAAACATAAGACATGCATATATAAACACCAAATTTCTCTCCTCTTTTTGTCAATTCATCAACAAATGGGTAAACAAGACATAGTAAGGTATATGCGATATAAATTTATGACCAGGAGAGACATCAAGTTAACTCTCCCTGCATACATGCATTATATGGAGAAGGGATGACTAAACCATAACTCACATAAGCATAATATATAATGTATAGACGAAAATGTTAACCTCTTCCTACACAGGTGCACGATATAGAAATGGTCAAACTCTTCTTTATACAATACCCTCATCATAAATTTATATATTGAGGAGATGTTAAATTAACTCCCCTTTCATATAGGCAATATACATCAAAACAATAAATACCGATTGAAAATTGAAATTTTTTGATACACCGATAGTAAATTCTCAATACCAATTGTAAAGTAAACACAAATACTAATTGAAAAATTTTAGATACTAATTGAAAAATTTTAGATACCAATTGTAAACATTAAAATATTAAACCAATACCAATTGAGAAATTTTAGATACTAAATGCAGGATTTAGATTGCATGATTCTCAATTGAAAATATAGCATGATACCAAAAAATACCAACTAAAATCACTTGAATTCAAAATAACATAGATACCACTTAACAAAATAATTTGAAATATAGATACCAATTGTAATAATTGATACCAATTGAAAATATGAACTATATTGCAAAAATATTTTTCTCAAAAAGGATTGGAATAAAATTAAGATGCCAATTTAAGTCAAAAATTTATCCCCCCTTTTGAAACAATCATAAAACTAATGCATGAGTTTATTAAAAATTAAAACAAATGTATTTAAAGTAGAATCAAGCTTAACATGAAACCAATTATGCTATAAAAATATGTATGAATATAGTTAAACATGCATACGAAAGTACACCTAGAGGGGGGTGAATAGGTGTAAGGCTAATCTATGACAAATAATGCGGAATTTAAAAGCTAATTGCAACACACTTAGTGTAATCAAAGAGTATAGCCGAATTCTCGGTGAAGGGCTCTGGACTAACTCCTCTTGATTCCTCTGAATAAGAGTTGAGGTGCTATATGAAGCTCTCTTGATTTAACACAAGTATAATACACAAACAACAATACCAATCATATAAGTCTGAATGAGCAATATGAATGATGCGAGGTATAATATAAGAAAGAGAATTAGAGAAAGTGGATCAAACGCAAACACAATGATATGTTTTGAGGTTCGAGCACCCAGCTCTACGCCCCCGCCTTCACACAGAACGATTCCCACTAACTCCACACAGGACTTCCCACACGGGGAATCTCCACTGAGAATTTGGGTAAATACAATTAGGGAGTAAACAACTCCTTTCTCAATAAATACAACCTCTCACTAGAGGCAAGGCACAAAGCCAATACAAGATCAACCTCTCATTAGATGGATACCAACAAACTCAATCACTTCTACACTTAGAGGGATACCAAACCCAATTTCACAACCTTCTCTACACTTAGAGAAAAAGGCACACAGCCAAGCAAAGATAAGGGTTTACAACACTTGGTGGTTTCAATAAACCACAAAGCAACTCTTTCTCACAAAAATAAGATCCTATAGATAGGATAGATATGATAGCTCAAGTGTGAGAAAATAAAGTGTTTCGAATAGAGAAAAATGCTTGAGAAAATCTCCAAATAGATATAGAATTTTAGACCAAAAATCAATTCCCAAAGACTCTAATTTCTTTGAATTTCCAACACTTTAAAAACGAATAAAGATTAAAACTTTTAAACCCAAAACTTCTTGCTGAAAAACACTTAAAGGATGTGAAAATTTTCTCTCTTGAAATTTTCATCAAATCAGTAAAGGATATGGGGTATTCATAACCCCAATTCAAATCTGCCCGTTGGCAGCAGGAAAGGGCAAATTTGCCCCTCCGGTCGACCGGCCCAACGGTCAGATTTCTGACCGTTGTGCCTCCGGTCAACCGCCCGGTCGACCGGGACAGGATACAGAGAGCAACAGCTCTCTGTCGGTCGACCGCCCAGTCGACCGGGGCCATTTCCAGATAGCAAAGTTCTCTGGCGGTTGACCGGGTCGGTCGACCGGTCTACCTGCCTGGGCTGCGTGCACGTCGGTCGATCGGACGGTTGACCGACTTCTGCCTTGGTCGACCGGTCCGGTCGACCGGCAGACAGCCTGGTCCAACTTTAAGGGATTGAAAACTTAGGTTTTTTTATTATCAAATAAATCCCATAAAATCATATAAATTTCACAAAAATCAGTTCTAATTAGATCTTTAAAATACAAATATGTGTGACAAAAATTTAACACATATTTTAAACAATTTGAATCATTTTTGTGAGATTGAAAATTTGCCTTAAACCAAAATCCGTATTTTTCAAAACTTAGATTTTCGAAATAGAAATCCGATTTTTTCAAAACACATGTAAATACAAAAACAAAAACATGATATTTAAACAACTTTTAAGCATGTTGTATATGGATAGAATCCAATATACATGAAAAATATTATATCTATGCTGTTGACATTAAATCCAAAAATAAGTTTTGTTTAAATACAAAACTCCAAACACATGAATAGGCTTATCAAAATAAGTTTTTCTAAGTATATGAAGTATAAATGTATATAAATCAAATCTAATATACATTAAACCATGTAAACTTGTATTGATTCTATCTATTCATGAAAACCAAGATCGGTTAAATCAAAACCAAAACTAAAATATGAAACTTGTGTGTGTATTGTGAACTTGAGCATATCACACTATCTAATCTTTACAATGAGATCTAAATAAACTTAAACTAAACAAATCGAGGTCTTCTTGTAGAACTCCGTCTCCAAGTTGACTCGATCCAAACGTGATCCACCGAGCTTGACTCCAACCGAATGCTAGATGTGAACTTGACACTCGAGCTCTTAAATCACCATGTGAAAGCTCCACAACACCTTTGTTGAAGCTAATCGCCTACTAATATCTTGATCAAATATCTGAAACTAAATATCACAAGATTATTAGTAAACTATAACTACATGAGTTAATCATCATCAAAACTAGAGTGAAGGGCCTCTGGGCCAACAACACAATCAATCATATATATATATATGTATGCATACCAATTAAAATATCATTTACAATTTTGAACATACATATATAGATAAACATGTATGAGTATATAAAAAGTCAAATATCATGAGAATTATGTGTATAACTCATTGTTAACACCTACCTAAATACACATGTCAAAGAATAGTTATTTAAAATTATACAAGGCATGATCACCCAACCTTCCGCCCACTAAGGGTGGTATTTTTAGAAATAATTATTTGAAAATAGTTTGGAATAGTTTGAAATACTACCATGTGAAAAATTAAATAACTAATTTAAATAATTTTGAAAACTAGTTCAAAATTTTATAACTATGAAACAAATATATCTTATGAAAGATTCTAATCACACAAGAATTTTTACTCAAAATCTATATAGCATATACATGCTCATGAATAAATGCAAGGAATAAAATTAAACAAAAGGTGAGTGCACAAGAATCATGTAAGAATCAATTAATGAAAATAAAATCATTAAGTCTTTAAAGAACTCATCAAAATTCATATGAATTTTCTCTTAAAACTTTTTCATATTGCAAACATGATTTGTAAAACCATGAAAACATAAATCAAGAAAATTCTTTTTCACAAACATGATATATCATATAATATGTAAGAATTATCAAAACTAAGACATACAAGTATAATCAAAAATGAATTGAGTACAAAAATGATATAGAACATGTATAACATAAAGATCAAGTGTATCTCAAAGATTATATATCACATAGTTTTTACAAAACTAGCAAGTACAATAAACAAAACATAATTTGCATATAAACATCAAAACATACTTGAGAAACAAATCTAATCATAAATATAAATGAAAAGTCATCAAAACTAGAATATACACATGTAACTAAATAAGAAATGAGTACACAAAATATATGAATCAATTTTGGCACAAAATCAAAGAGAATATCTTAAAAAGCTATACAAGTATATCAAAAATTTTAACAAAAAAATTGCATTTAAACATATAAACAAAACATGTAAAGCATGATATGCTTTCAATTAAAGCATATATAAAACATATATCTACTAATAGGATAGGCATGTAAATCTGATTGAAAACATGAAGATAATTTTCAAAAATACATGCATAACTAATAACCAAACAACTCATCTTTAAATGCAAAAATAATATATGATAGAGTCTAGCTTACTACACTAGCATATGGGCATTTAAGCAAATAAAATATTTTTAAACTTGAGAGTATAAAATGGTTATCAATACCAATGTAGCCAATTTTATTTCTCCAAATCAAGTGGTTCTCCCACCTAAATTACTTGATAGTAATGCATTTATTGATTTGTCCATCAAACTCAATTTGCATTCACCACCAAGGCAGCAATCCTCTCACGTAGGCCCGTCACCTCAAATATCAGGGAGACAAAGAGAAAAAACAGCGGGAGAGTGAGAGGTGTAGTTTCGACATTCAACCAGCCGAACTGCCCCACGTGCATACGAAAAGAGTTTATGGGCCCTTGAAAGGGAGGCTTACGGTGTTTGGGCCCTTTTAGACCGACTTCATAGTTCAGGCCCTTTTTGGACCTTCGAAAATTTCTTGGGTCCTTACAAGAATTATTCCCTTGCTTTAAAGTAGGAAAAGCTTTTAAGGGGAGAGCGGATATTTCCACCCAAACAATGATGAAGGCACGTAAAAAATTATTACAAGTGTCATTATTTTTTTGGGACAATTTCACTCTTGTTGAAAACTCCAAAAAATCTCTTTCTTCTTCATCCTCCTTCATTTCCTCTTCTTTCCTCCACTCCCCTCTCCCCTCCCCGGCCACCCCCTCCCCGCCTCAACCCAACCCAACTCCCCCGATCTCCCCTCCCCAACAACCCCCACGGGGGAGGCAGCCTGGGAGGGGTTGGGGAGGGTCGTCGGGGAGAAGGGGTGGGGTAGGATAAAGGCGGGGGGAGATCTGAGGGAGGGGGGAGGAGGGTCGCCGGGAGGGGAAGGGGAAGGTGCGGGGAGGAGAGGAGTGCCTTCATCAATTTGAGGAGGACATTTTGAGAAGAAAAGGAGTGCCTACATCAATTTAGAGGTGCTTTGAACGTTGGGTGTGCCTTCATCGTTTTTTGGGTGAAAATATCCGTTCCCTTTTAGGGAGTGTAAAAGAAAACTCTTCTAAATAATGTTCAAAGTGATTATGCATTCTTATTTCTTATTATGATTTTTTTCCTCTTTGGAGAATTATTACTATGAGTTTATAACTTCCCTTCAGTTCTTCTATATTTTCCCTTAAAAAGGCCGCCTTTCTCCCTATCCACTCTTCGTTATCCCCTCCTCTCCCCCCTCATTCATTCATCCTCCCTCACGTTGGCAATGGCCGCCGCTATTCTCACCCTCTCTTCTCCAACTCTCACCTCCACTCTCCTCCCTCTCCCCAATTTTTCCTTCAAGGGCAATACAGCAAGCCTCAAACTCAGACAAAACCTACTCCACTCCCCTCTCTTTCAGCACCCAAATCGGGCCTCGTCATCGCCACCGCCGCCGCAGCGGGCGGAGCTCTTACTTCGACTCCTACAGTTCCCGCTGCTCGGTTCCGGCTGGACAATCTCGGGCCGCAGCCAGGGTCAAAGAGGAAGAGGAAGAGGAAGGGGCGTGGGACTGCGGCCGGGCAGGGAAACAGCTGCGGGTTCGGGATGAGGGGCCAGAAATCGCGGTCGGGGCCTGGAGTTCGCAAGGGATTTGAGGGTGGTCAGATGCCTCTCTACCGCCGACTTCCGAAACTTCGCGGAATTGCTGGAGGTATATATATACAGCATTTGTGAGAAAGAATCTTAATGTAGTATAACTTTCTGTATTTGATGCAGGATTAGACCTTATGAAGAGATGCACTTCATAAAAACTTTATCTTCCAAGATAAGATAAACATTGATGGCAGATTTATATGTAGTGTTTTATGCATACAATGGAGCCTCCAAAGTAATGCTGAAATTAGTGGACAAGTCAAGAGGGGATATTTCAGTCACCACTGATGTTTGATAATTGACATTTGTACTAATGGACACCCCATTGAATGATTTAAGGTAAATGAAGAAGATAAAGAAATATCAAATAGGCTTAACATCCTTGAAGCAGGATATAAATAGTGGAGAAGTTCAGGGTATTAAATACAAGTCTCCAATTTGGTTATGTGCTATGCAACAAACCCTGAATGCTTGTTATTTTTGAGAACATGTCTTGTTTTGTTTGCCTGACTATGAGGATTGTGAACAAATGCTCTATTTGGTCATTTGGCTTTATGCGTGCCTTATAATTTGGATGTAAGTATCTGTAACAAACCTATCATCTCTTACCTTCTAGATCATTTGAGAATCTGGAAGAATTTTCAAGGATTGCACCTTAATTCCTTAATTTCATGATCTTAAATTGCATGAACATTAATAGTTTATTGCTACCTGTCATATTGTCTTCTAGGATTCTGACGTGAAACGGGGTATGCGAGTGAATCATAAGTTAGTGATATGATAAATTTTGCTACGTTTCACCAACTATTACGATCTTGGGTAGGAAGATAATTAAAACAAATAATGCAGGATGCTGAATTTAACAAAACGTGCAATTGCAGGTGTACCGTTCGCAATTTAAATAAACTAAAGTAGCTACCAGTTACGAAGGCAAAGCTTGTACTCTCAATATATATGATCAATAAATACATGGCAAGCAAAATCTCACAGTCTCACGATATAGTGACAACAGTTTAAATCGATAAAATAATAAAGGATAGTTATCAACTCACAGATAAATAGACCGTGTTAAATAAAATTTACCTCCTAATGATTATAGAAATATCTCGTACCTGTAGTTGGTACTGATGCGTAGAGCTCTTCGTTATGATCGTAACGATACCAAGATCGCCTGAAACGGAGCCCAGATACGAAAGTTACGGCCCAAAAATGAAGTAGGGTCGCTAACGGGTCTGTTTTTTGATAATGGGTTTGGATTCGAATTGAAACTTGTGTCTTCTTCCTTCTTTGAAGCAACAGGATGATGTTGGAGATGGTGCTGATGGGTGACGTTGCGTCCGTCAGAGGAGGTGGCGACATTGGTTTTGTTGGAGGAGATGAGATCAGTGGGTTGTTGGAGGTTTTCTTAGGGTCCTTTGGATGGATTATAGAAGAAGACAAGAAGAATAAAAAGTTGGCGTTTGCTGTTGATGGCTTTTTGTGGAGAGATAGAAAATAATTGTTGGTTTTTTCTAGGATTTGTTTGCAGGTGAAAAGAATAAGAAGGAGAAATTAGATTAAGGTTTATTTGAAGGAGGTTAGGAGTAATTTTAGACAATACCAGAGAAGTTAAATCTCACACAATAAAATTTATCAAAATTCTTCATTGCTCATTGTTGGTACAATAGAGCTTTTATATAGGCTTTTACAAAATTGAGTCAAACTCAAACTCCTAATCTAAATAAAATTACAATCCCAAATTTAGAAACTCAAAATACCAAAATAAAGAAATTAAAAAAACAAAAATAAAAAAAGAGAAAAATCTCAAATCCTACTACGACTTTAACATGGACTGAGACTTCTTGTATTCATCTCTTCGGCTCTTTCATGTTGAATAGATGTCTGCATCATTCTTCCCGGGTGGAAGAAAACTCGACTCCATCGAGTTTAGATGGATTAGGTCTCCCATGCTGTACTGGATCAATCCTTTGCAAATTACCTCGATTTAGCTGTGAATCAACAGTCGGTGTTTTCTTTTATAGCGGTTTAAGTACATGTGAGTTTCATCAGTTTTGGTGGTGATAGTCTCATCCACTAGAATTTTATCAACCGTCTCTGCTGTAATGGGATGAGTATCTGGGAGTGGGGTAAATGAGGGTCTCTCAAAGAACGGCTTAGAGGAAGGCTCAACAATCAAGGGGTTACAATCAAAACCCTTGTAATCCACTAGATCATTAACATTGAAAGTACAACTAATGCCATAATCTTTAGGAAGATCTATAACATAAGTATTACAATTCAGTTTATTCAAGATCTTGAAAGGTCCAACACTGCGGACATGCAACATTTTAACAGATCCCGAAGGAAACTGTTTCGGATAAATCCGAACCATCACATAGTCACCTACATTAAAAGTTTTAAATATTTTTCTACTGTCAGCTCGTAGAGTAGGCTTCACATTATTCCATTTATTTTTATCACTGATCTCTTTGTGTACTTTGTGCGTGTGTTTATGTGATGTAAATGCAGGTACAGACTCAAATGCTTTATAGTGAGATGGTATCAGTAGTAAGGGAGGAAGTGATTTGCGGACATGATATGCATGATTGTGAGAAATAGAGAAGGAACAGTAGCAATGAGAGGTGGAGAGAGTGGAGTTGGTAGCAAAGCAAAAGTGGATGTTTGCTGGGGCTGTCCAGTCTTGCGTCTCAAGGGTAGTAGCTGAATCTGCTTACCCTCATGCTCAAATTGACAAATATTAGATCGGCCGTAAATGGTGACATTTTTGTCAAACAACCATGGTCTACCTAGTATAATTTGACTCACATTCATGGTGATCACATCATTTGTAGTCTTGTCTTTATAATGATTGAAACTAACTGAAACAAGACATCGTTGTTTGACATCAAGTGTTGTGGAGTCAATCCAAGACACTTTGAATGGGTGGAGGTGTGGTATAATCTCTAATCTAAGATTTTCTCACAGTCGAGATATCGCATTGATACAACTTTCACTTTCCATAATCACCTTACAACTCTTGTCTCCAATCTTGGTGAACGCGTGAAAAGTCGCAGTTCTTTTCCAATCGACCTGTTTGTTGGTGGAGAGAGGACACACTTGACGACAGACAAATAGGTAGACGGCGTTGGCCTAATGCAGTTGAGACCAACATCATCGCGTGATGACTCGTCAGTTTCAACATCTGGGTGATAGTTATACTCATCAGAACCTGACTCAGTGGCTTCGGTGGGTGCTCCATCTATTATGGTGATTTTGATAAGACTAGGGCAACTGGCAGCTAAATATCCATAACATTAGCATTTGTAGCACTTGGTTGTAGAACTTACTTTGGAGGAATCATGGCCCTTGTTTCTGTTGTCACGTTCAAGACTCTTATCCTTCATGTTATTCTCGATGCGAAGGAGTTTGGGTACTAGACGTAAGGGGTTGGGAAGGTAGGGAAGGTCTAGACACTGATGCTTTATAATCATGACTTTTAGAAGGGTGATTGGTCCTAGTAGAATCTAAATCTTGTACTAAAGTATACGCTGTCTCTAACTCGGTGACTCCTCTAGCTAATAGTTCAGTTCGTAGGTCATCTTTAAGGCCGACTCTGAATCTAGAAAGAATTTAAGTTTCACCTTCCTTATGGAGGGTACTGCAACTGATGAAGAATTCATCGAATTTCTCGATATACTTCTTTACAGATTTGTTACCCTATGTATGCTGGTGCCAATTGTCCATGAGACGAGCACTAAACGATGGTGGCATATACTTTATTTCTAACTCTTCTTTCATCCTATCACATGTGTCAATCGGTGGTCGACCTCGGGTTGCACGTCAGTTTTCTAGGCTGGTCCAATACTGACTTGCTTGGCCAGATAGTTTCATTGCAGCATACTTAACTTTTCTAGATTCAGTAAGTTCGTACCATGTGAAGTACCTATCTAGTTGGAGTGTCCAATCTATGAAAAGTTGTGGGTCGTGACGTCCCTCAAAGTTGGGAACATCGATCTTGATGCTTTTCAGATATTGAGCATCGGGATTGGATGTGTTCTCGGTGTTGTTGCGTCGGTTGTTTCTCGGTGGAGTTTGATCACTGTAGACTCCACTTTGGTCAACCTTTCGTCGAGTGTCTTAAGGGTATCTAACTTGGCATTTATCTCGGCGAACATTGCGACAATCTGTTAGAGATCCATTGGGGTGGCGTGAGATTTGCTAGACTCTTCTAACAAATATGGGTGACCACTACGGGTGGGCATGCATTATGCAATACTTGAATAAGGATAAGAGATGCAAATTTAGACTAGATGATTTTTATTATTATTATTTTTTTATAAATGCTAGAAAATAGTAAAATTCCTAGCAAATGCCTAAGTGATGCAAATCCTACCCTAACCGTGCTCTGATACTAAGATGATGTGAAACGGTGAAGAAGTCAGTGATATGATAAATTTTGCTACGTTTCACCAACTATTACGATCTAGGTAGGAAAATATGCAGGATGATGGATTTAACAAAACGTGCAAGTACATGTGTATCGTTCGCAATTTAAATAAACTAAAGTAGCTACCAGTTACGAAGGCAAAACTTGTACTCTCAATATATAATCAACAAATACAGGGCAAGCAAAATCTCACAGTCTCACTACATAGTGGCAGCAGTTTAAATCGATAAAATAATAAAGGATAGTTATCAACCCACAAATAAATAGACCGTATTAAAGAAAATTTATCCCCTGATGATTACAGAAATATCTCGGACCTGTAGTTGGTGCTGATGCGTAGATCTCTTCGTCACGATCATAATGGTACCAAGAACGCCTGAAATGGAGCCCAGATGCGAAAGTTACGGCCCAAAAATAAAGTATGATCGCTAACAGGTCTGTTTTTTGATAATGAGCGTGGATCCGAATTGAAGTTTGTGTCTTCTTCCTTCTTTGAAGCAACAGGATGATGCTGGAGATGGTGCTGATGGGTGATGTTGCGTCCGTCAGAGGAGGTGGCGGCGTTGGTTTTGTTGGAGGAGATGAGATCAGTGGTTTGTTGGAGGTTTTCTTGGGTTCTTTTGGATAAATTGTAGAAGAAGACAAGAAAAAAAAGAGTTGGCGTTTGCTGTTGATGGCTTTTGTGGAGAGGGAGAAAATAATTGTTGATTTTTTTCTAGTATTTGTTCGCAGGTGAAAGAAATAAGAAGGAGAAATAAGATTAAGGTTTATTTGAAGGAGTTTAGGAAGTAATTCTAAACAATATGAGAGAAGTGAAATCTCACACAACAAAATTTATCAAAATTCTTCATTGCTCATTGTTGGTATAATAGGGCCTTTATATAGGCTTTTATAAAATTGAGTTCAACTCAAAGTCAAACTCCTAATCTAAATAGAATTACAATCCCCAAATTTAGAAACTCAAAATATCAAAATAAAGAAACTAAAAAAATAAAAATTAAGAAAGAAAAATCTCAAATCCTACTGCGACTTTAATTTGACTGGGACTTCTTGAATTCATCTCTTCGGCTCTTTCATCGTGAGTAGATGTCTGCATCAGATTCATGTCAGGTACAATGAGTGTGATTTTTTGTGCATTTTTTTTACAAGCCGATTTTTTTGCAGCTTTTTTGGTACGAAGACCTGGCTTTCTATGTCATTACATTTCCTTCTTCTCTTTAATGCCTTTCCCTTCCTTTTCCAAAATAATTCACAGTCAAGAGTTAACCGGACAAGACACAAAATTAAGAGGCACTCAATAAAATTCAAGAACAATATCCCTATACCAAACCAGATAAAAGGGGATCATATCAAACTAATTTCACTGACACATGAGATTGATGAAGGTGGTGATGGCGGAGTAGGAGGTAGTGATGGCAATGGGATATGAGTTATTGTGTGTTGGGGGTAGGGGTGGTAACAGTGAGAAGGGGTTAACGATGACAGAGGAGGAAGTTGTGGTGGAAGAGAACATCATGGTAGTGGTAGTGGTGGATGCACTAGTGAAGACGTGGAGTTACTAAAATCTTTTAGGGGTTAAGCTTTAGTAAATAAGTAATGAAGAAGATGGAGGAAGAGGGAGGTGAGGAAAGAAATGAAGTGGTCCTTGAGTTTCAAATTGAGGGCAAAAAATGTCCCACTTTAGTCACAGGAATATTTTCTCCAAATATTTTATTGAATGTAATGGAAGGTAGGAACATGTTAACTCATAACCTCATTATTTCTCTCTAGAAAATGGCATTACCAAGTATTTAAGTATTTAGCATGGTTTCAAATATCGACTGATTCTGATATATATCGACAATATCGTATCAGGATTTGATGTACTCCACACGGTATTTATCATGTGGCCAATATTGCCAATATGACTAATACGTCGATATTGATAGTCGATAAAGAATAGCAATACACCGATACCAATAGTCAGATTTTAAGCCATGATATTTAGTTAAACATTATGGCATTATTAGGAAATTTAGATCCAAAAGATCCCTAATAGTTCCCACTGATATTATAATAACCCCTTGATTTTTTGATTGGAATTCAAACTGGATCTTGCTGGACTTCTTTATCTGGTTGGCATCATGTTCAAACTAGTTCCTACATGAACAGGATGAGCTTTCTGCTGGTTCTTGTCTCATAGTAAAATTCTGTATGTGATGCTCCCGAAATTTTATGAGGAATTGGAGACTTTGCGATATCTGTTCACTAATCATCTGGCCTCCTTTTTGGATCATTTGAATGCCATCTTGCCTTGTACTTTCTGGAAGTTGGGATTCAGGGTCCTTTTCTTATGCATGAGCTATGCATCACAGATACAGACACGGGTGTTGGACATGACACGGACACGAGACACGGAAAAATTCAAAAAAAAAGATAGAGAGACACAATAAGCAATATTTTATTATTATTGTTATTATTATTATATTTAGATAAATTTCTTTTCTTTGTTATTAATTTTTCGATTTTCTCTACATACTTTCAAAGAAGTGCATTGTCTTCAACTTTTTCAACGGTATTTTTCAAAGTAGATACTTAATGCAGTTCTACCTATGTGAGTAGAATAATAAATAATCAACTTGTCAGAAAATAATTAAATATGAATAATTAGTTTTATTAAAGGTAAGATGAAAAATAAAATAAATTCTAAATAATTTACATCTATAGCTTCTATAAAGTAACAAACAAAACAAAAAAATATAAAAATTTTCTAACTAATACATCACCAGTTTGTGATGTGTGTAAATTCTGCTAACATATTTTCTTATGTCATAACGATTTTTTTCATGTATATTTAAGTAACACGTTACTTTTATATATCTAATACATGATCTTTAAATTTTATTTTATGCTGACATGACGTTGGACATGGTACCAACACGTGATTTTATGGTTGTTTAAAATCCGACACGGTATCAGAGTGTCCAATACGTGTCGGTAAAGTATCTTGCAAGTGTCAGTATCCGATACGTGTATGACACGGACACGACACTCACTTTGAAGTTTTCGTGCATCATTGCAGCATGAGGATCCTCATTTAGATCAACCAATTGATGCATCTCAAGTTGGTGGAGACTTGGAGCTGACCTACACCGTAGGGAATCCTATTGATTTGAGCATACATTGTTAACTCATTGACTAAATCCATGGCATCACCGAGTCTACAAGTCTACCGTGCACTTAACCATGGCATTCATATTCCATTAATGTCATCCATAAATGGCATCAGAAAATCTGCATCGTTAATTAGCATCTAGAGATTACAAGTTTGCAGTACATGCAACATAACTGTCATTAAGATTTTGAGTGTTATTCAAGTCAATGTGGGGGCCTGTGTCCTGATGTATTAGAAGGAATTAGTTTGGTCAATTTGACTCAGAAGGTATTGTTTTCATATTTTCCCACTTCCTGCAAATCGACATTTAAACATCCAATTTGGTCTTATAGAAAAGTTCTTGGAGTGCTTTCATGGGAAGGAGATCTTTTGAATGTGAACAACCTACTGTTCTTGATAATATAGCCCATTTGACATCAGGTGGGCTGTAACGGAGTAGGCCCTACCTATGTGATGAGACGCTGATTGAGAGGTGCATATTCCTTTCTTCTAGTTCTATTTTTTCTAGATAGTTAACCCCTCTTACATTTTCTTTATCAACATTCTCCTCTATTCAAAATTTTCCTGCATACCTGAAGAATTAAAATCTAACTTCAATAATTGGCTTAAACCCCCTTTACCTTGTTCTTGAAACCCTACACCTCAAAGCCTGCAGTCATTTTCTCCCTACGGCCTTTCCATCCAAATCTCGAAACAGAATGCATCAACCACAAAAAAGCAAAGAAAAGGAGACATAGAAGGAGGGAGGGAGGCAAATCGATATCCAGATTTCTGCATTTCTGTACAGCTAAACCTATTTTTCATATAAACCCGGATTGCATCATCTAGGATCTTAACAAGTCCCACTATATATCTTTACAGAAATCTGGGAAACCCAGTTTTCATTCGTGGAGATATCAGTATCTCTTTAAAATCTAGTTCAAAGTTGATGTCTTGTTGCTAATGGTTTTATTTCCTTGCCGAAACTGATTGTAGAAAGGGTAGGAGAGAATAATTTGCATTTTGAGAGATGCTTGCCTCTTGTTATTTCTTTATTTCTACCAAGTAAGAAACATAAGGTTCTCTTCCGCATCAGTAGAGCCTATTTCGAGCTTATTGTAGTAGACTGCTAACCTTTCTAGTGGACCGAACACATTTTTAAGTCTCCAGTTACAGGCCATAGCCACAGCCTGCAATTCTAATAACGTCTTATTGTACTGGAGTTTATCAAATACAAAAAGGGTAATCTCGGTCTAGGAGCTTATTTTTCTTTGCTGCTTGTATATTTTAATCTCATTGCATGCTTTCGTCTTTTGTGGATAATTATGAATAGGATGTTTGCTTCCGGCGCTATTATTAAAAATTTGGGTTTTTCTGAAAGAACCTTTCCTATTTCTAATCATGTAGTAACATTTGTTTCTGTTATTACCAGGTATGCATGCGGGATTGCCCAAGTTTGTTCCTGTTAACCTAAAGGACATTGTAGCTGCTGGGTTTCAGGAAGGTGATGAAATATCATTAGAATCCTTGAAAGAAAAGGGCTTAATCAACCCTTCTGGTAGAGAACGAAAGCTACCATTAAAGGTACTCCCCCCCCCCCCCCCCCCCCCCCTCTCTCAATATGTATGTATGTATGTATCTATGCACGTATATGTGCATGCATGCATGCAAGCTCTGGCGTGGACAAGCGTGTGTGCAGGTATGCATGTGCACATACACTCAATATATTTACATAAATACCCTTTGCATGGATTACCCACAAGTCTTATTAGATATGATGCAAAAGATAATCATAAGAAAGGATAGGGTTGTCATGAAGGCTTCTCTCTTTAAGATCCAACAAGACAAATTACTTGTCAAGAACAGTAACCTTCTGAAAATTCCAGCAATAAAGAATCATTTTGTACTTAGTTTTGACGAATGAAATCTTTAAATAAAACAGAAATACTCTCATGTTTCTGCTTTAGAGTGTGTCTTATCAGTTGGGTAAGCATCATTGATGCCTTATCCACCAAGAGTCAATAAAATAGAATAAAAGCTTGGTTGCTTGAGGACTTGGGTCTGTAGGTTATCTATTTTCCGCTCTTTCTCTGTTGTATATCTCTCTCTTACTGGTACACTAGAATAGCCAACAAACATCACCTGACAGTTTCTGGCTGTCTTACCAGTCTCTAGGGACGATACTCGTGCAAAACATTAACAGCTAAAGTTTTCTAGGTGGAGATTGAAATAATAGGAGACATGGAAAAAGAATAGAGGGTATAGAACAATCAAGTGGAAGGAAGCATGCGATTAATCAGCAACAAGCGGTTTATACAACATCATCTCAAAAGCCCTGGGAACATGCATATGAAATAATTATAGTTTTTGCAACTTAAGTAAATGCCTATTGTTTCTTTCAACCGCCCCACATTGTTGAGGTGCTTGAGAACAAGGAGTCTGATGGGGTGTCCCGCAGCCACAAGATGCAGCAAAAGATGCGGAAAACCTTTACATACCCAAAGTGCATTATCTGAGTGCAACACACAGTTAAAGTCTAAACTGATTTATAATTTTAATAACAAATAGTAAAAATAAAGTTGGGAGCTTAGAACAGTGTTTACATAAGAAAAGTCCTGCAATAATCCTAAATAAACGAAACAAAATGCAAAAAAGCTAGGACGCGTCAACTTCTAACAGGAGCCAAATTGGTGTGAAATGGCTTGTAAGGAGCAGATTGATGCTTAGTTTTCCTAGACAGGAAAAAAAAAACATCTGATGATGATGTTTACCTAGATCACATGCTAAATGAACAAGGATAGCAAAGATGGAACAAATTTCTTCAGAGACTTAGGATGGTTGTCTCAGGCCGAATATGCCATTGTAGAGGATATGCATCTTGCTTTGAGAGCAATGACACGGGCATGAGAGGTAACATCAGGCAATATCCAAGTAATAGAGATCAACATTCTCACACCTTTCACCAGCCATCTTCTTCACCGTGAGGTCCTGGAACACATAATAAGAAAGTACCACTCGCATCCTTCACCAGTCGTTCTCTTCATCTTGAGGTCTTGGAACACCCAATAAGAAGGGTAATTATGAGATTCAGTTAACTGACCAAATGATAAAAGATACAAGAAAAATTAGGAAAACCCTCGACAAAAGGGGAAAAAATGAGGTCTAACTAATAGGATTAGATATGACTAATTGTATCACTACCATCTAGAGGACAGGAACTATGATGATCAGCTAACATAACTAAAGTTTCAGAAGACGATTCTTTCAACTTAATGAAGTGACTTTGTTAGTGATATGTATGGAAGTCCTTGGTAATCCATCATAAAACATTACCTGGGGAGTGTGCAACATTAAAAAGAAAATGGACCTTTTGACCTCCTTTTGTTTTCTTTATTTTTTTCTTTTTTTTCCCTTTTGCTCTGTTTTGGAGTAAGCCTTGACAGTGGGCAAGTGTAACGGTCCCAGTCATTAATTTCTTTAATTATCGCAATCGTCACTGTTTAACCTTAACTGTACGGAAATCCTCAAAATTTCAGCAGCATCTCCTCTAAACATGGAGCCCATCACAATACAATAATTCACTTTCAGCTAACATCAGCCTACTTATAGATTCACAATATCCCACGCAATATACATGACATTTCGGCTTGACCTCGCCCACTCAAAATCTCCAATATTGATTTCAACCAATCCAACCATAGACAATTCATAAATCCAGATATTCTTAGTCCAATATATCTACAACTACTATCTCGTGAATAAGATTCAATATCAAGTACTCGTTACCACAAGCATTACATACATTATAATTCATTACAAAAGTTTATAGCATACGTTGACATGAGAACTCATACATAAGATTTCTAAAAATATACACATAAGGAGAAACTTGCCAAAAGTAATACTGGTATCCAATTGTCACATATCTCGTACTTTGGTTCTAGGCGGGTCTTTTACCTTTATCCATACCTGGAGGGGGATTTAACACAACAGTGAGATCAACAACTCAATGAACAAAACAAATTTATACAATGGTTATGTATTACTTCAACAACATGCATGCTTTTACATTAGTTAAATAAAGAATGAGGAACAAGTAACATGAATGATGATAATTATATTCCACTTCGGTCACCTCCGATTCAACCCGGTCCCTTCCTCCAATAACTTCATTTTACTATTATGTGAACAATAACATGCAAGACTTATAAAAGAGGAAAACATTCACATGAATGATTATTTCATTATGATAACCATCTAATACATGCTAAATTTCTTGGACATCTTTGACATAATGGTTGCATAATTGACCAATATATAAATCCATTTCATTCTTAACTAACAATGTTATGTCACTCTCCACAAGTTACCTTAACATGTGCGTATCGGTGTTCATGCAAGGGATAAACATCATTGTATATGTGTGATTTCATTACCAATTTTCATACATGAGACTAGTAGCAATGTATATACGTTCTATTTAACAATAAAATATGACATAGGATTAGTGATCACAATTACACTATTCCTCTAAATTCATTCTTGTGATTTCAAGTACATTGATATGCATGTATAGAACTTGCAACCATATACATCCATAGAATTAATACTTTTGTAAAGGATATGCATACATGGGATTGATTAAAACATACACCCATAGATTCTCCAATTATATACAAGGATATGTATATGTGAGACTAGCTAATACATATACTCATAGAATTACTAATTACATACACCATCTGTAAGGATAAACATACATGAATACACACATAGGTTATCCAGTTATATACAAGGATAAGTATACATAAGATTAGCTAATACATTGTCTCATAGAATTAGCAATTAGTATAATTAGCGTAGCAATCATGTGCAATTGTGTATAACATGCACCATAAGATTGTGAATTAGTGTACTTAGCTTAGCAACCATGCACAATTATATATAGCTCATAATCAATACACCTATAAATTAGCAATTCCATTTATACTTCAAGCTTAAAAACTATCAATTATCGTTTTAGTGTTGAATGTTCTACTCACTCTTAAAGGGAAAGCACTCCGGCTATTCCGCTCGACTTGTCGGCTTAACAATCACCTATTCAAACATATTAACAACATCAAAAGTCTATTTAAGAAGGAAAGTTTAAAACTTGCAAAACTAGTGTTGATTACCTTGAATCTTTGAAGCTATTCCCCTAATCCACCTCTAGATCTACTCTTCTAATAGCTAATGATACTTGTAGAGATGTCTTTTAGGGTTTCATAAAGGGAAATTTGAGTTGGATTTAAAAGAGAGAAAAGAGCAGGAAATGAGAGGAAGGAGAGAGAGAGAGAGAAAGAGAGTGTGCATGTGAGAGAGTGAGGGAAGGTGGGAGGGAGAGAGGGGATTGCTGGCGGTGCCGGTTGCTGCTGGTGGCCGGCGGCTGTGTGTGGGGGAGAGGTGTGATGAAAATGAGAGATTTCCTCTCACTTCATCCTTTATATATTTTTCAGTACAATTGAAATTGATATGCCATGTGTTTCTTTAAGATTCACACTTTACATCTCCACCATACACCTAAAAGCAAGGCTCATACTTCTTTTCATTTATCACTTGTACTATTACAAGCATGACAAAGAAATTTGGATCAAAAGTCAACATGTGTATTTATACACCAAGTGTGTGTGTATATTGGCATAAAAAGTTAGTATGGATACTCTACATCATGAATTCTTTATACCAAACATCACTCCCCTAAGATGGTATAGGGTTTTAGTTGTATTATCTAATAACCAAACACAACTGGTCACTAACACCTATTAAGTCACAATCTAAGTTCCAATAAATTTTTCAGTGAAATCTCATAAATTAACCCCTTATTAGCATATAAAATATGAACTTGTGATGTGATTAAATAAGGCGAGTGTTACAGCAAGAGCCATAATTCCCCAGACTCTTATACATCTGCAAGAGTTTGTTATTCTTGATGATACATAAAATTTGCTGAAGGCATTAACCTTAATTAGTGATATGCATGCTCATTATTGTTGTTGGCATTGAGTATTATTAGTTTAAATTCAATAGAGTATTGTTAGTAGAATTTTAAAGTTTTAACATTAAGTAATTCATTGTTGATTTCTGGTCATTCTCATCGGTTTTATTGGAAAATGTTAATGTATTAAAAACCCGTTATGTAACTCGTTATAACTCATTATATAACGTAACGGTGCCCTACCGTTATATAACACTCACAAAAAACACAGTTCCTAGTAACGAGCGTTTTTTGGAGCGTTACGAACGTTACGTTATGAAAATAACGTAATGTTCGTAACTCACGTTAACACGGATTGCTAAATATAAAACAGAGAAGCGATTCCTCTCTCCAGACCAAATCAACATGAAATCCTAAATTGGTGACGGCGAGCGAAGCATCCCAGTTTCTCCTCTCTTTGAAGTCGACAGTGATGACTACAACGACTCGTGCGATTTGTCCTCTCTCTGCAGTTCCTCTTCAATTGTATCTCTTTCTCATCGGCGAGCATCGAAGCACCCAATTTCTCTCCCTTTGATCTCTCTTCAATTGACGAGGAACTCACCATCGTAACACCCTAAAAAATCGAAGAACCGCACGACTCTTTAATTGATGAGGAATTTGTTGTCGATCTCTCTTCAATTTCTTTTCAATTGACGAGGAACCGTAGGATATCGGAGCACATCAGTTTCTCGATGCTCGTTAAAAATTATTGTGAGACATGCTAATTGTGTTATATATTGTTTTGATGTTTTTTAAAATTTTAAATTATTTTTCTATTTTAAAAAATTATATATATATATATATATATATATATATATATATATATATATATTATTATTATTATTATTAAATAAATATTTAATCATGTAACCTACGTTATGCGTTACATTATAACTTGTGTTAACATAACGAAGGAAAAACATTATTGTTATGTTATCATTTATTTAAACATTGGAAAATATTTCTCCCTGTTCTAAATTCTTCTTTTCTTATAAAATGAATTTTGTGCCAAACTCCGTTTCTTTATCATGGCAGTGCACATGAATTGTCAAGGCTATATGGGCTATGGGTCATGAGCAAAAACTCATGAATAGTCAGGTCGTGTGCCCAAGGTTACCCTTGTGTCCAACCTCCAAATCTCTGTTAATCTAGAACTTGAAAACATAAAATATTGAATATAGATAAAATCTAGTTTCATTTGATTAACTTGTGCAAACTAAACATGCTCCAACTTGTTTAGTTGTCTTTCATTTGAACTTCCATTACTAATATTCTATCTATGGTTTAAGATCCCGGTATCAGTGTCGATATTGGCCAATGATTTTTAGTTTCAATATTGTTCATCAATATCAACAATATTGGCCATTTTGACAATATTGGCCATGAAATCGGTCAATATTACATGGTTAGTATCGTATCGGATACCTTAAAATCCGATACGATATTTGCCGACGTATTGGAATCAGCCGATATTTGAAGCTATCATCCTATCTAAATTTATTTTTGTAATTTCTGTATGCTTATCCTTTTTCACACTTGTTTTATAGATCTTAGGAGATGGGGATGTGACTGTCAAGTTGAATGTTAAGGCACGAGCCTTTTCATCGGCAGCAAAAGAGAAGCTTGAGGCTGCTGGTTGCACTCTAACTGTACTGCCTGGACGGAAGAAGTGGGTGAAACCTTCAGTTGCAAAGAACCTCGCACGCGCTGATGAGTATTTTGCCAAGAAAAGAGCAGCTGCAGCTGCAGCTGCAGCGGCAGCTGATGCTGGTTCTGATTCTGCTTGAGCTGTTTTGTGTTATTTGTTTGAGTTTCTCATTTTTTGCCCATAGAAATTTGATATCGAATTGTGAATTTCAGGAATTCGAAGTTGTTCTGATTTGTTATTATAGTTGTATCTTTCTTTCTTTTTGTATCCTTTTGATTATGACTAAAAACTTAAAAGAGAAGGGCCCTTTTTAGCTTAATATTCCATAATATATGTTGCAGATTTTTTTAAAAAATGGAGTTATTATCTCACATTGATCCCATACACATGCTTTAATATCTTATATATTATAAATTTCATAGTTAAACTTGAAAAGTATGGGTTCAATGTTAGCATTGGGATTGCTATTAATCTGATTTCTTGTTTGTTGTAACAAAGACTCTTTAAGTGTAATGAATATTAGGCTAAATAATTATGAAACCCAGTATGACCCAAAAGGGAAAACCATCAATGGAGTCTGAGATTCAATCTTGTTTAACCATTTTTTTATTTTTAATATGGAGCTAAAATCCCCATTTATCTTTGTACCTCTATTGTCCTTATTCTTAATATGAATTCCAATCTTATTTAACCATTTATTTTCAGTATGGAACCAAACACTCAATTTGTCTTTATATCTCTTTTGTTGTTATTTTTAAGATGGGTGGTTCAACAATCTACGCTTTGGTTCGGATGCCAACGAGAGAGCTGGAATTTTGAAGATCAACTGTCGTATTATAGTTTGTATTTTAGCCTAGGAATTTTAATGTCGGTTTCAAGCCACAACCTCGACAATCTCCAAGGACTCGTATCCCTTTTTACTTTTGGACCTCTTTTGTTCTTTTTAACATGAGTGTTTGTGAGGCGGAATATTAAGCCACAGCCTCAACACAGTTGATACAACAAGAATGATAAGAACAATTCTTTTATCTCAAAATTTTGGACAAGCTACATGACTCATTTTCTTATATTCTGCTTTGTTAAGGGGAATTTTCTCAATAATATGGATCATTAACATAACAATTTCTTAACTACAACCAAGTTTGTTGAGGTCTCTCTCTAGTGTTCATTTCTTTATTAAATATGATCATATCATCTTTTCTAGTTGTCATATTTATTGAGCTTCTCTGTGCATGTCCAAACTATCTTAATCAATTCTATCTCATTTCGCCACAATAATAGCAACTCTTTAACTTTCTACAAATACACTCATTGAGTCAGTTCTTATCTCTTAGTCTATTGTCACGCTTCCATCTCAAAGTTCTCACTTCTATTGCACTCAATGTTTGGACATGCTGGTTCTCACACTAATATATAGTGTAAATACACCCGCACGTTCCTTCGTAGCTTCTCCAATATTGTAGATATGCATTTTATACGGGTGAATGCAAATAAACCAGTGTGGGCAACACTACACTGAATTTATGAAAATGCTTGAGGGATATGTAATGCTATTTGAATGAACAAATAGACCAGTGCAGGCAAGAATACTATTTGAATGAATGTTTGCAGAGGAAAAATCTCGCGTAAAGTTTCCTTGAATCAATTGAAAGTTTACAACGGACTAATACTCCGATTACAAGGGAGGGAGGATGTTGAGTCTTGAATCCTCCCTTTGTTTAGTGCTGGGTTCTTCAAGTGGCGGTGGAGAGTGAATCTTATTCTCCGTTGACCGGATGACCGTCGGGATCGTCAGGGATCTTCTCTTTGGCTGGTAGAAGGAGTAGCACAGCTCTGTCTACCAAAACTCTCAAAGAGGAGGTAGGCAAAGGGCAACTTGTTCGCGGCAAGCTTGCTGAAGAGTTTAGCTCTCTCCTGCTTCTCTCTCTCTTGATCGGCCGACTGTATATTCCTCCCTCTGTCTGTGTGTGTCGTTGTGTGGTCTCTTCTTTCATAGCGACGGGGCTATTTATAGAGGTTCCAGGGGTGAACGTGCCCCCTAAAAACGCTCCACAATGAGGGGCTGACCTCCCCGCTATGTGAGCGGCGACTGGCCCCATAACCAGGGCGGTTATAACCGAGACGTGGGCCTTGGACCCTCGCGCCTTGGGGTTGAGACGCGGGTGTCGAGCCCACGCGCCTTGATGCTGAGACGCGGGTGTCGAGCCCACGCGCCTTGAGGTTGAGACGCGGGTGTCGAGCCCACGCGCCTTGATGCTGAGACGCGGGTGTCGAGCCCACGCGCCTTGAGGTTGAGACACGGCTGGCCATCATCAGTCCTGCGTCCAGAACTTGAAACTCTGCCTCTTTTAATGGCTTGTCTTCTAATGATTTTTAGACAGCCTACAGAACCCCCTCCAAAGTTTTTGATATTCCGCAGTTAACTGGGACGGATTTCGAAATACTTTGGACTCTAGCTGAATTCACCTTTATGACTGGAATGTTAATGCTCCGGGTTTGATCTTATCTGGAGTTGATCTTCGTGAGTGTACTGTTGAACTCTTTGAGGCCACCAGAGTTGATCGTGTTGAGTGTCTAGATACACAGTCTAAACCTTCCCGATTGCTTTTAGTCTGTCGTGGGCGCACTTTAAGCCAGGAGTGGACGATCGTCTGCTTGTGCCAGTGTACTGTTGAACTGATTTGCAGAAGTAAGGACTGAACGCCAGTTCTTCTTTGAAGAGCAGAGATAGTACTGCTTTACAGACGCGACTTTAATAGGGTGCGCCTTTTGAAAAATGGAAAACGCGACTGATATTCCATCGGGCAGACGCGATGCCAGGCCGGATTGGAAGGACGCAGTTTTTGAGTGTGACTCACTGGTCGCAGTCCTTAAGGATGCAGCGCTGGGTCTTTTGACTAGGTGCAAAAACCCATCACTACCCATGAAGACGCAGCTCCTCTGATGAAGACGCGATTTGAGCGGACGCGAGGGACGCAGCCTTGCGTATTTTCCGACTAATTCCACAATGGCCTAAGTCTTTTTGCTGAGTTAAGTGCTTTCCCTTAAAATGGGCCCCGTTTGCTGAAGGGACGCAACTTTGGGTCACGCGAACATTCCTTTGGAATGTAGGTGGACGTCATTCAGTCTGAAAAGGGGACGCGGATTCCTGGACGCGGCTTTCTTATCTGCGTCTTGATGTAACTTCCCAGGCGTTAAATGCGGCCTGACTTAAAGATTTCATGAGATCTTTGAACGTCAAATCTTCACTGACGATTGGGAAACCGGGTCGTCCGTTGTTTCCCGAAGCGGTTTGTCCACGCGTCAGTTCTTCATTGGGCTTAGTCGTTAATGCTTTTTAATGCAAAACCGGAGCGGGCGGTTTGAGACCAGCGTCTGCGACGCTTCCCGAAGCAACGTTCCACGCGTCAGACTCCTATTGGACTTTGACGGTCGTGCGGTCATTAAGGCCGACGGTTTTGATTAATGAACCATTAATGACAGTTATCAGGGGCTGCCTATAAATAGGGGTTCCTTCTCTCCCTTTAACAGTCCATACTGTGTTCTTTTTGAGAGCGAGTGCTCTGAGAGTTTCTGTCTTCTCCCTTCGAGGACTTCACCAGGGGTTTGCCTCCATGGATGAAGATGACCCGAAGCTTTCATGCTTCTGTTTGGTCTCTTCAGAAGATTAACACTGTCAAGTGATTTCAATAACAGAAAGCGTCTCTCAGAACTCCTTTTATGTCCGCGCTTCGATGCAGAGAGTTACACTCTTAATAGAGGCCTCTGCGGGTACGCCTTCTTGGTTTGGCATGACACTTTTTAACTCAGCCAGGTTTGAACTTTGATATCTCTTAAAGAGATATTATCATCTGGATGAAGTCTTAGTTGGTGCATTCCTTTTCTGAAATTTTCGCCATCTACTTGAACTTCTCTGGACGCGAGCACAGAAGTCTTTGGCACTTGGCGCTGGCTTTGCTCATGAAGCTCGCGTTTTAAGGCCACTGACTTGGATGAATTCCAACTCGGGTTGAAGGTTTCAGACCCGAATCTTGCAACTCCTGTTCGTTCAACAGGGAGATGGCAATTTTGGCGTCTGATTCTCTTCGCGCCTGGTGTCTTAAACGCGGATGTGGAATTAGGTCGCGTTTGAATTCTGTGTGTATCACAGTCTTGCTCGCGTCTGTTTCTGCCATCGCGGAAGTTTGACTCACTGCGTGGGTCATTCCCGCGTCTGCAATCTTCAGCAATAACCGCGTTTGTGACTTAGTCTTCTTCTGTTGAAGTGTACTAAGTTCTGAATTGTCTAATTCCCTTATTTGCTTCTTGCAGGTAGGCTTGATCGTCCTTTTTCAGGTTCGCTGGGCCCCTGGAAGAATATTTCGGCCGGCGAACTTGTTCGATGTTCGTCCACAAGGGAAGAAATCATAGTCCCCGTCGTCCACAAGGGAAGAAATCACGGTCCCTGACGGGGACTTAACCCTCGTCAAGATCTCTTTGAACGTGACGCACCCGTCATGCTTGCGGGCTAGTCACGGTCAGAGTGAGTATGGCGGCGAGGGGGGTTACGGTGGATATAGTGGCAGATAGCATCCCCTTCCTCTCTCACCCCAGAAGTGACATCAAGGACACTCCATGTTTGTTGGATGGCCTGCTGGGGAAAGAGATGCTCATGAACGAAGGGTTGCAGGGCTTTCTGCTGCCACCGGACCTCAAGAACACCATTGCTCTTAGCTTAGTCAGCTAGGGCTCTTTCGATGTTTACATCATGCATCGTGGTGCAACCAGCTTCTGATCGTTGCCACAATGTCTGATTCTATTTTGGCGCCCCTCCAAACATCTTGCACTTGGAATCAGATGCGGCTTCAAGGAGTGAGTACGGCCTCTGAGAGAGAGAGGGACTTCTTTGTACTCCTTAAATGTAACACTCAATGTTACTGTATAAGAGAGCGTTTTGTATCACTTTCATGTATCACTTTCATATGCCTGGATATAAATAAAAGTGACATTTTTCTTTCTGCCTCTTTCTATTGTCTTGAACCTTTTGTCTTCAGTTAGACGCATAGAAGCAGAAGAACTTTGACTTCGTCAAAATTATGATGATAATCTTAATAAGTCAAATTTTGTAGGGAAAGATCCTATTTCAGGAACTTTCACAATACTGTCAGAGGTGTAATATTAACTTGACAAGAGATAGGATAATTTTGTGGACCTGTCAATCTATAAAGGAGAATGACAAGTGAAACTCGTACCCCCAGGGAAAATGGGCCTTTATCAAGGTTTAGGATTCACTTGATTAAGTTTAGCTGGGGAGTTGAAGGAAAACACTGTTAATGGTGTAGTATTAACCTAACAATGTTTTTAGGTAGACTTGTTATTCTGTTGAAGAGAATAACAAGTGAGATTAGACTCGGAGGGAATCTAGGAAAATCTTTACCGTTAGAGGTGTGATATTAACTTAACGGATTGAAAGTCGTCTTACCAGAAGTGTGATGTTAACTCGACAAGAATATGAGTCAGAGGTGTGATATTAACTTGACTCAGAAGCATTTCAGCTTTCGTTTGGGAAAACTGAAAGTGTCACTGACATAGGTGTGATGTTTAACTTGACAGTGAGGGTAATGCTAGAGGTGTGATGTGGAACTTAGCATTGGTCATCTCAACTCCTATACGGAAGTTCGAGGGAAATTCATTGTCATAGGTGTATTGTTGAACTTTAACAATGACTTAGATGCTAGAGGTGTAGTGTTAAACTTAGCATCGTTCATTTCAGCTTCGATATGGAAGTCTGAAGGAAAGTGACTGTCAGAGGTGTAATATTAACTTGACAGCAACTTGATTACTGTTAGAAGTGTAATGTTGAACTTAACAGTAATTTGTCAGAGGTGTAATATTAACTTGACAAGAATTAATTTGCGATACGAGCAATTTTGAGGACCTGTCATCCTATTGATGAGAATTGACAAGTGGAGTTTGGAATGTCAGAGGTATAGTGTTAACTTGAGAACAACTGTATTTTGTATACCCACCATTCTGTGGATGAGAATTGGTAAGGGATTTTGGAGGGGAGAGTGGAATCAAGTCCACTTAGGATTTTTAGCAAACCCTCAGCTATCAACGGATTTGAGGTGCCTTTACCAACTACCGTTTGAGTTGGGCTAGCCATGCTATCCCCTCAGCATGATGAGTTGTCGAAGACTTATGTTGGGCTTAGAATCTAACATTTTCCTCTATCCTTAGCCGTCGGAGGCGTTGGATATTAATGAAGAAGCTCTTCTTGTTTTGATCAGAGGTGTAATTTTGAACGTGATCGGAGGAGGAGTACTATTAAGGATAGTACTTCTTCAAGAATCTGCCATTGATCGGCATCATGAGTGTATCGCCATTTGAAGTAATGAGGCGATACGATCCATTTGAGTAGACTGACTCTACTACGAATGGTCCTTCCCATTTGTGTTGGAATTTTTCTTTTGTCTTGTGCGTCATTACCATGGGTCTTCTGACGGCTAAGACTAGGTCGCCTTTCTTGAAAGTTCGCACTTTAACTTTCTTGTTGAAGGCTCTGGTAATTCGAGCTTGGTAAAGCTCGATTTGTTGTTGGGCCTGCAGACGTTTGTCATCTAAGGCCTCCAATTCCTGGAGCCTCTGTCGATGCTTCTCCTCGGTTGTCATCTCCGCTGTCAAGGCGACGCGTAGAGATGGAATTTAGATTTCCAGTGGAAGTACGGCTTCACATCCGTATACCAAAGAAAATGGCGTGGCTTTAGTTGGGGTTCGCACAGTTGTGCGGTAAGCCCACAAGCATTCACCTAGCTTATCGTCCCAGTCTCGTTGACTTTTCGAGACGAATTTCTTGAGAAGCTTGCCAATAGTCTTGTTGAAAGCTTCTGCGAGGCCGTTAGCGGCAGGATAGTATGCCGTTGAGGACACACTCTGGATTCTGAACTTGGCACAGAATCTCTGGAAAGCCTGGCTGATGAACAGGGGTCCATTGTCATGGACAATTCGTCGAGGCATACCGAAACGGTAAATAACGTGATGTTTCACGAACTTGATCACGTTAGACGATTTTACCTCCTTCAGAGGAATAGCTTCGGCCCATTTAGAGAAATAATCGGTTATTGCCAAAATAAACCGATGTCCTTTTGATGATGGTGGGCTGATAGGTCCAACCACGTCCATCCCCCACATTTCAAATGGCCAGGTAGAGGCCGTAGAGTGAAGGTACCCTGGTGCTTGATGGATGAAATCGCCATGCACTTGGCAGGCGTGACATCTCTTGGCATAAGTGATGGCATCGGCAATCATCTTGGGCCAGTAGTAACCCAATCTTTGGAGTCGATGTGCCAGTTTTGGGCCAGGTTGATGGGCTCCACACATGCCATCGTGGGCTTCTTTCAATACCTCTTGAGCCTCCTTTGGTGAGAGGCACCGGAGGAAGACCCCGTCATGCGATCGACGATACAATGTTCGTGTAATCGCATTGTAGTAAAATTTAGAGGCTTTCCTTCGAATGGCAGCCGCTTCCTTGGCGTCCTCAGGCAGGATGCCATACAAGACATAGTCGATATAGGGGAATTGCCAGTCTTTAAGCTCTGGCCCAGTTGACAATTCCAGCGCTTCTTTGCCTCGATACTCTCCCTTTGACTCCTGATAGTGCTTGAGAGCAATTCTCGGGCAATACAGGTCGTGGCTGTAGACGAATATCTTCTCCATTGCTCCAGCTGGAAGAGCTAAGGAGGCAGCGAGGGATGCCAGTGCATCTGCATGCGCATTTTGCCTGCGCGGTACATGATCGATGTAGAAGTTTGTGAACCTCTCGGCCATGTGGATAGTTGCGTTGTAGTAGGGTACTAGGTCCTCATGTCTGACTTCGTACTCCCCGCGAACTTGGCTGACAATGAGTTTAGAATCACCGTATGCCTCGAGATTTTTAACGCCAATCTCATCGGCGAATTGCATCCCAATCAAGAGAGCGTTATACTCCGCTACATTGTTGGAACAAAGCTCAGTTAATGAGACAGCTCGAGGAATCACATAGTTCTGTGGCGAGACGAGTACTACTCCTACCCCCGCTACGATGTGTCCTTTTGGGCTTGTTCTGGATGCACCGTCAAAGAAAAGCTGCCACACTTGACTTTCGAACGATGTCTGAGTTAGGCAGGCTTCAGCGACTTCATCTGGGAGATCCTCGTAGACTTTGGCTGCCCTTGGATCTGGGTGCTCAGCTAAGAAATCTGCCACCACTTGTCCTTTAATGGCCTTCTGTGGTAAAAAGTGCATTTCATATTGAGATAGCAATATGGCCCATTTTGCCAGTCGGCCATTTAGCGATGAAGGTTTTGTCATGAGTAACCTCAAGGGGTTGACTTTTGATATGACATTTATAGTTTGGCCTACCAGATAGTGTCGCATTTTCTGAATGGCGAACACTAATGCCAAACATTCCTTCTCGATCGGGTTGTACCGATGTTCGGCTCCGATCATTGTTCTACTCAAATAGTAGATTGCTTGTTCTCGTCCTTGATCATCATTCTGAGCTAGTAGAGCTCCCAAAGAATGATCCATCGCTCGAACGTACACCAGGAAAGGCTTTCCGGATACCGGAGCTGCAAGGACTGGTGGTTGAGTGAGGTATTGCTTGATTTCCTCAAATGCTTGTTGACAAGCGTCGTCCCAAATGAACGAGACACCTTCTTCATCAGCTTAGCGAAGAGTTGGCATCTTCCGGAAAGGTTTGAGATGAACCTGCGGATGTACGCCTATCGTCCTTGCAATCCCCTGAGCTCATTGAGGCTTCTCGGGGGTTGCATCTCCTGGATAGAGCGGATCTTTTCCGGGTCCTAATGGATTCCTGTGAAAGTTACAACAAATCCTAAGAATTTGCCACTGGCCACCCCCAGGAAGGACTTGGTGGGATTCATCTTCAGCTGATAAGCTCGCATGATGTCAAAAATAACCTTCAGGTCAGCTATGTGATCACCCTTAGTGCGGCTTTTTACCGCGATGTCGTCAACATAACACTCCACCGTTTTGCGTATTTGCTGATGGAAAATGGCATTCATGGCCCTTTGATATGTTGCCCCCGCATTCTTCAGTCCGAAGGGCATAACGGTGTAGCAATATACCCCTAGAGGTGTTCTGAATGAGGTATGCTTTTCGTCATCAGGATACATTTTAATTTGATTGTATCCTGAGAATCCATCCATGAAGGACATTCGTTCGAATCCACAAGTATTGTCAATCATGACATCTGTGATTGGCAACGGGAATTCATCTTTGGGGCAAGCCTCGTTTAGATCACGGAAGTCGATGCAGATCCGGATCTTCCCGTTCTTCTTGGCAACTGGGACAATGTTGGCTACCCAGTCGGGATGTTGTTCTTCCCTGATGAAGCCAGAATCAATAAGTTTTCTGACTTCTGATTGAATTGCCTCCATTATTTCTGGACGGAACCGTCGCTGCTGTTGTTTGACAGGTTTTGCGTCCGGATTGATGTTGAGGCGGTGCATAGCCACTTGAGGATCAAGTCCAGGCATGTCCTCATAATTCCAGGCGAAGACGTCTACATACTCTTGTACAAGAGATATTAGATCCTTCTTCTCCGAAGGCGACAGGCCGTCACTTATGAAGATGGGCTTAGGATTGGCCTCATCTCCTAGATTGACTTGAACAACCTTGTCTTCTGTGGGTGGCTCGCGCTGTTCAAAGCGGGTATCCCAAAGAGTATTTAAATGTTTGATCCAAGGATCTGTATCAGATTGGATCATTTCTTCATCTCCGTCTTCCAGGTGGCTTGTTGAAACCATGTTCACTGAAAGTTCTCTGAAGATGTTGCCGACACTGACATCCGACTCCCATGATGATGTGTCTGAAGAGTAATTATGACCTGATGGCCCTCCAGAATCAGAGGCTGATGGGATCGGAGTCGATACATAGCCCAACCCCCGGCGCGTCTGATGATAATAATCGGGGTCTTTCCCTTTCGGCACAAAGGATCGAAGTAGCGTTCTCCTTCCTTTGCCGAAGTTCAACCCGGGTCTGTTGGTTAGATCGTACCCCATGCACTTCATCATTTTGAGCGCTTTTGGTTCATAATGACCGAACTGAGGGGATTCCTCCTCGCCTTCCGATTCTTCGCGGGGCGTTGGTTCAGACGAGATTCGCCAAAAAGAATTGGTTTTTGGCCTTTCCGTCTGGCTGGAACCATAAATATAGATTCTTGTGCATTACCATTCTCCTGGTATGTCCCGAAGGATGATTTTACTGGTACATGCAACGATGTCAAAGCATCCATTGCCGACCAGAGGTCATCATCTACATCAGTGCTAGTATCTGACGGCACTGAATCAGAAGCAAACACAGAAAGATACACTAAATCTAATTCTTCATTAATGTACCATCCGCCTGCATCATCAGCGGAGGTATTATCAACATCGGGCTTATTAATGCCCGTCACAGGTGGGTCCAGCTCCCACACGCACTCATCTTCTTTTTCAGGCTCATTGTCAGCCTCATTACCAGAGTCTGGCTCCTCTGGTTGCGGGACTTCATCTATTTCTACAGATTCCTGATATAGGAGGGAATCTGCGAAATAATTCTCCACTCCCTTGAACGGATGCCTCTCGGCAATCAACGTTCGCGCGTTTCCACTCCCGTCAATGTATTTCATGACTTGGTGGAGAGTAGAGGGAACGATGGAGTTGCGATGAATCCACGGTCGTCCCAGCAGCAAGTTGTAGGAGGTGTCAGCATCTATGACGTAGCATGTCACCTCTGACCTCAGATCTCCAATCTGACATTTGAGCTTGACCTTCCCCATCGGACGGGTACTGTTGGCATTGAACCCATAAATGGTCGTCTGGGTAGGGCTCAAACGATGAGTAGGAATCCCGAGATGTTGCATGACCCGGCGAGGCATGATGCTCAACGCGGACCCTGGATCTACCTGAATGCGGTTCACTTCAGACGATCCAATATACCCTGTGAAGTACAGGGGTCGATTATGCTTCCCTTTAACCTGCATATCATCTGCTGTGAAGGTAATGCAGGGAGCATTTGGGGAGGTGCGGAGGCAATCCTCTACATCTTTCTCCTTCGGCACCTGGGTCATGAAGACCTCAACATTTGCCAGAGCTTCTTGTAGAGCTTCTCTGGTCGACTTTGATAGTCTAAGAAGTTCATACAAGGTAATGCGTGCCGGGATGTTGGCTAGTTGAGCCAGGACATCAAAGCGGTAAGGTGTCGTGGATCCTTCCGCTACACCTTTCGAAAGAACTCGAGAAAATCGAGTTTCTTTCTGTTTCTCCACAAGTTGTTTTGTGGAGGGCTTGGTTGGCTCCACAGCTGGTTGTGGAGGGGTTGCCGCCGTTTCGCCATACTGCTTCAAGTACGGCTGTCCCGAACGGGTTCCCGCCATAGGTTGGTTGGGCTCTGCGGCCAAGACTATTGTTTCCTCCTCGGAGTCGGTTAACGAGGGAACATCAGTCTCGACTTCTCGAGAGGAGGCACACACCACATTGCAGGATGAAGCCTTTGCCTTGCCTTTGGATTTCCTGTTGGTCACAGTAGTCCATTGCTGTTCATTGACAAGGTCAGGGTGGACCCACATGATTTCCCCTTGAGATGTAGGGACAGGTACCAAGCCTTTCTCTTGCTGCTGATGAGGGTCTGTGTTGACCACTCTCAGCTCTCCTCTTGGGATAGGGACTACTCCAGAGGGTGTCGGAGGTTGTCTTCCGAACTGGAGAACTGACGTCACATTGGCCGTCACCTTCTTCTGCTCTGGTCGGAGCTTTAACACTTCCGCGTCAATCAGAGCTTGAAGGATGTCCTTGAAGACGTAGCAGCTTTTGGTAGGGTGCCCCAGCATCCTGTGGTACAAGCAATAGGTGGGATTGTCGGTCTTACCGACTTCCTCGGGGCGCCTAGCTTCAGGGAGCTTCAGTCGGTTGCTCTTGTTGAGTAGTTTAAAGAGTGAATCGACATGTTCCTCCTTGAAGGAATATTGCTTGTTGGCCCGTGGTTGGCTTGAAGAGCCACCTCCCTTGACCAGTTGAGGTTTAGCAGGAGGTTTGGTCTCTGCTGCCAAATTATCCTTCCGCTTTGTTTGGAGGGATGTGTCTGGCGCACGCCTTGTCGACCTTTCCGGCCTGGGCTTACCTTCCTCCGCTCTGACGCGGGCGACAATCTCCTCAGCCTGTTCACCTTATTGGACTAATTGCTTCCAGGTGCGGCTTTCAGCAACTCCTATTTGAGCAAGGAGTGAGGTTTGGAGATTGTGGCGGCATGTTTCCACCAGGGTAGCCTGGGTCATGCCGCTTGGACACCGGAGCGCCACGTTCCGAAATCTTTCCACGAAAGACTTGACGGACTCTCCCTTTCGCTGCTTGGTGGCTAAAAGGGTAGGCATGTTGACCTCCGAGTCATCCTCGAAGAAGCGTGTTAAGAAAATCTTCTCCAAATCGCCCCAGTTCTTGATAGAACCTTCTGGGAGCTTCATGAACCATTCAAAGGCCAGCCCTTTCAGGGTGCCGATGAACAGACGAGCCAGGATAGCATCGTTATCTACTACATTCCCGGTTTGGGATTTAAAGTAGTAGATGTGTTGGTTCGGTGACCCTTTCCCATCGAATGCTTGAAGGGTTGGAGCCTTGAACTTGGACGGGTATGGAACCAAGTCCCATTCAGCAGGATAGGGCCGGACCACTCCAGCTTCTTGGAGGCCTTTACGGTTGGTAAGGGCCTCGAGGCGTTACTCCAATTGACTCATTCTTTTAGCATGAGCCTTTCCCTGGTCTTGGTCGCCCTTTACTTGCGACGAGGATTTGGACGAACTAGAAGTAGATCGCGGCTTCTCCTCAGAAGGTTCGGAAGATGAGCTTTCTCCCTTTCTCCCTTTGCCCTTCGTCTTTTTAGGAGGAGATTTCCTCCTGTCTTTGAGCAACTGTGCAAGCATCTGCTTGAGGGAGTCGATAGATTCCTGCTGAGAAAGAATCATATCCATTTGTGCCTTCTGGATTTGTTCTAAACGTCTATCCGTTTCCTCAGGAGTGCCTGTCATGTAGGCGGAGGCCTCCTTCTCAACGGAAGAGTTTGAAGCCCGTGATTCCGCTACGGCGGAGTAAGAATCATTCACTTTAATGCCATGGGCTAAGGCATTATAATCAATCGGGGGAATGGCCCCAGTCCGGGTGTGAGTGTGTTGATACACTCCTTCCGGTTCAGAGTCAGACTCATCCGAGCTGACTGCAGGTTGTTTTCCCTTACTCCTGCTCGTCATATTCGCAGTGAGCTCCCGGGTACTCAATGTCAGAGAAGGTTCTTCTTCTGTGGGAGCGCCTTCTTTTGGCTGACGGGGGTATCAGGGTCAGCTGTCTAACTAAAGACTGCTGGTTCACGCCTAATCCGCAACGGCACTCAGAAAGCATATGGATGAGCCGTTGGCAGCAACATGATGAAGTGACCTGGTTGGCACTTCTTTTCTTCGTCAAGTAATCCCTCAGATCTACGGGAGGGGGATCGAAGAGATTAACCTCGCAACGTCGAAGACGGGAGGCATCCATATGCTGTACAGCATGGACGCGGGCTTCAGGGACGCGATTTTCGCGCCGCGGCTGTAAGACGCGCGTCTGGCGTCTCTGTTGGGACGAGACGCGATTGGCGTGCTGCCGCTCGGTGCGTCGGGGCAGAGACGTTTGAGAGGGGATGGGCTGTTGGGCCCCACGCCTATGGGCGCGTGCCTCTCGCGCTTGACGAGGCGCAGAGGCTTCACCTTGGCGTTTGGTGAGTTGGTCTTCAGAGGACCTAGCTTGAGGAGTCTCGCGTTTGGGCCGCCAAACGCGGACTTCACGTGCTGGACGTGGCGCGGGTAAGGCGCCAGATTGTACGTCGCGTCCAGCCTCAGTCGGACAACCAGAGGTTCCAACTTGTAGCTGACGCGCACGTCTCCTCTGTCGACGCTCAGCGTTTCGGTTACGTCGTGGAGGTGGAGAGTGACCAACGACGACCTGATGCTGAACACCAGAGATTTTGACCACGCGGGTCTCCTGAGAGACGCTGACGCGTGTGTTTAGTGCTGCGCGGTTGATCGCAGCGACAGTTGTGCCTGAGATCACGCGGGCCTTCTGAGAAGCATTGGCGCGTGTATCTTGCTTGGCACAGTTGGCAGCAGCAGCGCCCGAGAGAGCTTCAGATCGGGCTTCGGGGGCATTCCCCGTAGAGACCCTGCGGCAGACGCAGGTCCTGGGGCTCTTGGAGCCGGAAGAGAGAAACTCTTCAACGCTGACGCGTGTGTTCAGTGCTGCGCGGTTGATCGCAGCGGCAGTTGTGCCTGAGATCACGCGGGCCTTCTGAGAGGCGTTGGCGCGTGTATCTTGCTTGGCACAGTTGGCAGCAGCAGCGCCCGAGAGAGCTTCAGATCGGGCTTCGGGGGCATTCCCCGTCGAGACCCTGCGGCATACGCGGGTCCTGGGCTCTTGGAGCCGGAAGAGAGAAACTCTTCGTACTTTGCCTGGTCGAACTCAACAACGAGCGATTCGACCATCTTTCCCTCACGAAGGACGTCATCTTGCGCCACGATTTGCTCATCAGTGACAAATGAATTCCCCAGCGGAGTTGCCATCTCTTGTTTGCAGAGGAAAAATCTCGCGTAAAGTTTCCTTGAATCAATTGAAAGTTTACAACGGACTAATACTCCGATTACAAGGGAGGGAGGATGTTGAGTCTTGAATCCTCCCTTTGTTTAGTGCTGGGTTCTTCAAGTGGCGGTGGAGAGTGAATCTTGTTCTCCGTTGACCGGATGACCGTCGGGATCGTCAGGGATCTTCTCTTTGGCTGGTAGAAGGAGTAGCACAACTCTGTCTACCAAAACTCTCAAAGAGGAGGTAGGCAAAGGGCAACTTGTTCGCGGCAAGCTTGCTGAAGAGTTTAGCTCTCTCCTGCTTCTCTCTCTCTTGATCGGCCGACTGTATATTCCTCCCTCTGTCTGTGTGTGTCGTTGTGTGGTCTCTTCTTTCATAGCGACGGGGCTATTTATAGAGGTTTCAGGGGTGAACGTGCCCCCTAAAAACGCTCCACAATGAGGGGATGACCTCCCCGCTATGTGGGCGGCGACTTGCCCCATAACCAGGGCGGTTATAACCGAGACGTGGGCCTTGGACCCTCGCGCCTTGGGGTTGAGACGCGGGTGTCGAGCCCACGCGCCTTGATGCTGAGACGCGGGTGTCGAGCCCACGCGCCTTGAGGTTGAGACGCGGGTGTCGAGCCCACGCGCCTTGATGCTGAGACGCGGGTGTCGAGCCCACGCGCCTTGATGTTGAGACACGGCTGGCCATCATCAGTCCTGCGTCCAGAACTTGAAACTCTGCCTCTTTTAATGGCTTGTCTTCTAATGATTTTTAGACAGCTTACAATGAACAAACTCAGTTATGTAGTGCATGAAATTAAGATTGTCATGCGTATTAGACATGTAAGTACACTGCAATACATACTTTGGTAAGTGCTTTTGTATTTAATATCTGGCTAATTCTTTCTCAAAATTATTACAGATGTACTCATCGTTTTACCAGAATACTGCTATGAATTCTTAAATGTCAAAACAAAGAGACAGGCGGCTATATTAACAGAAAAGTTGACCATCTCATCTATAGTTAGCTTGTGAAGTTAACAGATGAGTGATCTGGAATTAGAAAACGAGAACCCCAACATTTGTCAATAAGAGAATTGCATGACTTCCTGAATCTTTTTGACAGGCTTCCTGTATTTATTTTGGGTAGTCTTCAAGGAAACGAATTAGAACAGGTCGAGATGGCACGGATGGAAGTCATGACCAAAACAAGTTTACCAATGTCTTCCTGCTTGAAATGGAAAATTGGGGCCCAAAAGGACCAGAACGTCCCATAAATCGTTATAAGATACTAGTTTTTTTAACTCCTGCAATCATACCCACTAATTATTGATGTAATTATACAAGGATTATGAAATACAATGAACAAGGTGATGATATGATGGAGGAATTTTGTATGTATTAAAGTTTCTATCACTGTACTAAAATTCTGAAGTTATGAAGAGAGTCGAAGGTATTATATTTAAATTCTAACATGCCTCTGCAGATCGAGCATCCTTTTTTGTGGGCCAAAACCAATATTTGTTGCGTAGCGGTATTTTTTTTTCTTTTCTTAAACTGTTTTTTAAATGTGCATCCGGTGTGAATTGAACCTGAGTTGCTCTGATATCATAATAAAGTCTTTGTTCCTGCACCAAAACTTCAAAATTATGATAAAAATTGAAAGTATTATATTTATATTCTAACAGTATGTGAAGTAAAATAGGGAAAATCAACTTTTTTCAAAGTACCCACAGACCCACACAAACAGAAAATGGAAATTACACACACACACAGAGGGGGGAGAGAGAGAGGGAGAGAGAGACTTGTGTAGTTTCAGAAGGATTCGAGCCAAAATCTTTCTCACTCAAATTGTTGGCCCAGAGGCCCATCACTCTAGTTTTAATGATGATTAACTTATGTAGCTATAGTTTATTAATAATCTTGTGTTTAAATAGTTTCAGTGATTAACCAAGATATTAGTAGGTGTTTAGCTTCAACAAAAGTGTTTTGGAGCTTTCACATGTAGATTCAAGAGCTCGCGCGTCAAAATCGCATCTAGCACTCGGTTGGAGTCAAGCTCGTTGGATTGTGTTTGGATCGAGTCGGCTTGGAGACAAGAAGACTTCGGTTTGTACTTAGTTTAGCATATTTAGATCTTGTGTAAAGGTAGATAGTATTGATATGCTCAAGTTCACACACACACAAGTTTAAAGTTTATTGGCTTTGGTCGGTTTAACCGGATTTTGGATTTCATGTCAAAAACATAGATAAATATCTTTATATGTATATTAGATTCTATCCATATACAATATACTTCAAAGTTGTTTCAATATCATGTTTTTGTATCCATATGAGTTTTGGAGAAAACGGTTTTCCATTTCAAAAATCTAAGTTTGAAAAATACCGATTTTGGTTTAATGGCAAATTTCTATATCACAAAATTAGTTCAAATTGTTTATAATATATGTTGAATTTTAATCATACATATTTGTATTTCAAAGATCTTATAAGAACTTATTTTTGTAGAATTTATGTAATTTTGTGGGATTTTATTGAAGGTAAAACGATCAAGTTTTAATCCCTATTATTATTTGACCTGGCCTTCTGCTAGTCGACCGGACGGTCGACCGAGGCAGAAGTCGGTCGACCAGTCCGGTCGACCGATGTGCACAAGCGTGCACGACTGTTTAGGCTGGAGGGTCGGTCGACCGACCCAGTCGACCGCTAGAGAGCTCTGCTCTCTGGATCTGGCCCCGGTCGACCGGACAATCGACCGGCAGGGAGCTCTGCTCTCTGTATCCAGGCCTCGGTCGACCGGACGGTCGACCGGTGGCTCAACGGTCATAAAAATGACCGTCGGCCGGTCGACCGGAAGGGCAATTTTGCCCTTTCCTAGCTGCAAAGGGTAGATTTTGGAGAGGCTATAAATATGCCTTCTCTTGAGTTGTTTTGTATAAGATTTTAAAACAGAAAAATTCTTATCTTTCAAGTATTTTTCAGTAAGAGTATTTGGGTTAAAAAGATTCATTCTTTATTTGTTTTAAAGGGTTGGAAAAATCAAAGAAAAAGAAAAGTCTTTGGAAATTGTTTTTGTTCTTCGTTTCTATTTTATCTTAGAAGTTTTTTTAAGTATTTTCTTTGTGATTTTGATTTCCAAACTCTTTATTTTCTCACACTTGAGCTATCTATCTATCCTATCTATTAGGATCTTTATTTTGTGGGAAAATTGGTTTGTGGTCTTTGAGATCACCAAGAGTTGTAACCTTCCTTGTATTTGTTAGTATCTATCTTGTGTAGAGGTGATTGTGAGGTTGTGTTGGTATCCCTCTAAGTGTAGAGGTGATTGAGGTTGTTATTTGGCTTTGAGCCTTATCCCTCTAGTGCGAGGTGATTGTTGTTTGGCTAAGTGCCATCCCTCTAAGTGTAGAGGTGATTGTTGTTATACCTTACCTCTTGTGTAGAGGTTGTTGTTGTTTGAGAGAGGAGTTGTGTACTCTAAAGTTGCATTACCCAATCCTCAGTGGAGGTTCCCTGTGTGAGAAGTCCTGTGTGGACGCTTTAGTGAAAATCCTTCTGTGTGAAGGCGGGGACGTAGAGCAGTGGCTCGAACCTCGAAACATCTCTTATTGTTTGTGATTGATCAACTATCTCTAAACTCTCTCTCTTTTATACCTTGCATTATTTCATATTGTTCATTCATACATATATGCTTGGTATTGTTTGTGTGTGCCCATACTTGTGTTGAACCAATAGAGCTTCAAATAGCACCTCAACTCTTATTTAGAGGAATTTAGAGGAGTAGTCCAGAGATCTTCACTGGGAATTCGGCTACACTCTTTGGTTACACTAAGTGTGTTGCAATTAATTTTTATTTCTGCATCATTTGTCATTAGATTAGCCATACACCTATTCACCCCCCTCTAGGTGTACTTTCAATTGGTATCATTGCCTACGCTCCTGACATTAGGTTTAACCACCAAGGAGTGAGATCTTAGTTAGCTAATCTATATTTGCATTTGTACACATATAGTTTATATACTCATGGACTTCATGACCTCTCCTATGTTTGATGTCTCTAACATCGATCTATGGAAGTTTAAGATGAGTATGTACCTAAAAACCCTAGGAATCCATATTTACCTCACCACTACCAAGAAATCTTATCTTGGTAATAATAAGCATATAGAGGCGAATGCACAAGCCCTAATGGCACTTAAAAACACTTTAAGCAAAGAATATTTATCTATTATTTCTCATTGTGATTCTGCTTTTGCAGTGTAGAACACTTTAACATCTCCCGCGCTACAAACGACAAACATTGTGGAGGAGGAATTGGAGATGAGTCCGACCAACATTGCTACATGGTCCAAGGGAATGCTCCCTTGAGGTAAATTTGAAAACTCATCTAGATGATAGTGCTAGTCCTTCCGGTGATGACTATATGGATGCTGATACTTTAAACGAAGAACTATCTGTTGTGTGTGAAAATTTGCTTGAAAAATACCAACTCTTGAAAAAGAAAAATTTTAAAATAAAAGAAGAAAATAAGGATTTATTTTCTAAACTTAATATAGCTTTGCAAGAAAGGGATGAGATTTCAAATGAAAGAGACTCATTGAAATCTCAACTTGACCTTGCCCTAAAAGAAATTGAAATTTTGAAAAACAAAAATAATTGTGATCAGATTTTGAAGAAAAATGAGGCTGTCTTCAAAACTTGATTTTTTTTAAAGAAAATGAATCTTTGAAAAATAAAATTACTTCTATTTCAAAAGAACTAGATTTGGTTTTCAAGAAAAATATTTCGTTGAAAAATGATATTGATTCACATGTTTATCATACTTCACCATCTAGTGTACCTATTACATGCTCTACCTCTTCTTCTATTATTGAGAATGACATATGTGCTTTAAAGAAGAGTATTGATTATTTGGGCTCCACTTTGAGCCAATGTGCCATTAATCACACACAGTTGGAATCCTTGTTTCGAAAGAAACAAATTCCACATATGCATGCACACTATACACGGCATACACATGCTTCTCACGTTCATACACATGACACTAGGTATGTTCATGTGTACACATGTACACATTGTGGACGTAAGGGCCATCTTGCAAAATTTTGTTATAATAGAATTAATACTTCAACTTTTGCAAATAAGTTTGTTTGGATTAGGAAAGGTGCTAACCCCCATGGACCGAATAGAGTATGAGTACCAAAATCCACTCCTATTTTATTTGATGAAGGTGTGGGCTCTCACTTGACGTGAGAGGGTTAGTACCTTGAAGTGAATGCGTTCCGAGTTATATGGTGACAATTTTGGATGCATACTTTCAAGAAAAGTTTGGTGGGAAGACCACCATGGTTTGGAGATCTAAAGATGTGCCCTAATAGTTTTGGTAACTTTCTCTAACTCCTTATTAGTTTACATGCTTTCATATTATTGATTTTTAGTATGTTTTAATTTTTCATGATTATTATGTTAAATGTCATGATTAGACTATTGATATGCATATGTAGTCCTTTGAAATACACTCATGTTTATATGCATTATTATTTTTGTGTTCTCACTTTACTTTAGCTATTGTGTATATCATAGCTCTAGACATGTGCATTTACATAATGATCATATTGGTTTATGTTTCGTTTTCAAAATATTTTGTTCATTCATACATATATGCTTGGTATTTTCAAAGGGATTTTGATAGTTCTTATGTATGTATGCATACTCTTCAAATATTATCAATTTCGATTGGTATCTAAATTTTCATACATATATATGTTTTTACTTGTGCTCAAAAATATCACAAATTTTGTTTATGCTAAAGCTTGATATTTTAATGACTATCATGTTTCAATTAATTAGTTTTCAATTGGTATTCAATACAAGCTTATGCATCGTTTTATTTGGTATTTCATAAAGGGGGAGAAAATTCATATTTTGTCTTTCAATTGGTATTTTGTTTACCGATGATTTCTACTCCCATACTTTATGATATAAAATGATTTAAAAAAATGAATTTTATCTTATTTTGGTATCATATGTTCTAAATGACAAATTCTTACAATTGGTATCAAGATGTTTATTTGAATATTTGCAATTGGTATCAATGCCTTTATTTACTTTCATTTGGTATCAATTCTTAAATGTTTTTAAATTGCAAAGTATAATTTATTTTTAATGAAAATTTAGTGTTTCATGTTTTCATGTTTAAAGGAATTTCACATGAGCTTAATTGAATATTTTCATGATGTCATGTTTCACATTACACTTTTACACTCACTTTATTTAATGGTTTCTCATGATTTTGTTTTCATTATGCGCCTTATTGATTTCGAGTGTTTAGTGCCATGTGATTTACATGTGTTTTATGAAAAATACTTTTGTTTTATTCCTTACTTGAAGGATTTCGTACTAGTTTACAAGTTTTTCCATTTAACTAGTTTCGATATTCTTCGTTTTGGTAGAGTTTTTCAAACATTCAATATTTTCAAACTCATTTTTTGAAAACCCCTACCTTCCAAGGGCGGTTGGTTGGGAGATCATGCACATGTATGCTTTATAGTGAAAATCATTTTAAACTTGAGCATGAAATGGGTGGTAGGTAATATGAGATATACACTTGAAATTATTATTGTTTCATTTGGTATCATTGGATCTTTTCAATTGATATCAATATTGACATTTTTGTATACTCATATTTTTTTGTGTATGTATGCTTTCAATTAGTATCATCTATTTTGATTGGTACTCATTTTTCATACACCTATACAAGTTTTATTTGTGCTTACTATATCCCTATATCTTTGAGCACAAATGTTATATATGCTAAGCTTAGTTTTTAAATGACTATCATGTTTCAATTGATTAGTTTTCAATTGGTATTCAATACAAGCTTATGCATCATTTTATTTGGTATTTCATAAAGGGGGAGAAATTTCATATTTTGTCTTTCAATTGGTATTTTGTTTACCGATGATTTCTACTCCCATACTTTATGATATAAAATGATTAAAAAATGAATATTTATCTTATTTTGGTATCATATGTTCTAAATGACAAATTCTTACAATTGGTATCAAGATGTTTATTTGAATATTTGCAATTGGTATCAATGCCTTTATTACTTTCATTTGGTATCAATTCTTAAATGTTTTTATATTTCCTTTCACTTGGTATCAAAATGTTCTACATTGACATATTAATTGGTATCATATTTGATTGCACCCCTTATTGACATCATTTTTTTTAGACAAAAAGGGAGAACATATTTTTGTTTTATTCAACCCCTTGTTGATGATTGACAAAAAAGGGGAGAATTATTTGAGTTTATATGCATGTTTTTATATGCATTTTTGTTTATCTAGAAACATAGTTTATTTTTATTTATTAGTTTGTCGTTTAATTGGTATCAAGAGCATTTTTCGTTTATTTGTTGATATCAAGAGCTTTATTTAAAGAACATGTTTTTATTTTGGTATCAAGAGCTTTAATAGAGTTTTACCGTTTAATTGGTATCAAGACCATGGTTCATTGTTTTATGCATGTCTATGCATTTTCATGTTTAATTTTCATTGCATATTTATATGTTTATTGTGATGCATGAGTTAAGGGGGAGCTTCTTTGAAGCTTAACTTTAATCCATGCATATATAACTCCATGAGTTTTGTCATCATCAAAAAAGGGGAGATTGTTGGCCCAGAGGCTTTCCACTCTAGTTTTGATGATGATTAACTCATGTAGTTATATTTACTAATAATCTTGTGATATTTAGTTTCAGATCTTTTATCAAGATATTAATTGGTGATTAGCTTCAACAAGATGGTTTGGAAGCTTTCACGTGGTGATTCCAGAGCCCAGCATCAAGATCATACATAGCACTCGTTAGAGTCTAGCTCGGTGGATCACGGAGTTTTGGATCGAGTCGACTTGAAGACGGAGTTCGTCAAGAAGACATCGGTACCATAGTTTTTAGTTTGTTTTAGATCCATGTATAAAGATTAGATAGTGTGATATGCTCAAGTTCACAATACACACACATTTTATGTTTTGGATTCGGTATTTCGGTTTTTGGTTTAACCGATATTTGTTTTCATGAAAAGTTAGATCAAAACAAGTTTAAATGGTTTATATATAGTAGATTCATTCTATATACATGCTTGCTTAACTTCCTAGACAAACTTATTTTGATATGCCTATTCATGAGTTTTGATGTTTTGGTATTTTAACAAAACATATTTTTGGAATTAAAGGTCAAAAACAATGATATATATATGTTTCATGTATATTGGACTTATGTCCATATGCAACATGCTTCAAAGTATTTAAGTATCATGTTTTTGTATTTGAATGAGTTTTGAAAAAATCAGATTTCCTATTGAAAAACTTAAGTTTGAAAAAATACAGGTTTGGATTTGGATAAAATTTATAAGACACAAAAATAGTCCAAAATATTTGAAATTTGTGTTGAAATTTTTCACACAAGTTTATATTTCTTTGTAGAATGATAAAACTATTTTTGTGGATTTTAAGAAATTTATGGGAATTTTTAGAATATTTTTTAACAAGTTTTTCTGACCCAGAACCCTGTCTGCCAGGCTCTGGCGGTCGACCGACCAGTCGACCGGACCCAGAGTCGGTCGACCGGGCGGTCGACCGACGTGCACAAGCTTGTGCACGTTGGCCAGGCACTTGGGCGGTCGACCGTGCGGTCGACCGGCCAGAGAGCTTTGCTCTCTGGATTTTTATGGTCGACCGGCCGGTCGACCGCTGGCTTCCAACGGTCATTTTTTTGACCGTTGGCGGTCGACCGCCAGCCGCCAATAGCTGAAATCTGCTCTAACGGTTAGTTTTTTGTTGGAGGCTATTTAAGCCCCATTTGTTTGGGTTTTTGCAAAAAGTTTTTAAGAGCAAAAATTTGCAGAGTTTCTCCAGTGTTTTAAACAAGTTTTCAAAAGTGTTTTAGTGCCAAAAAGATCCATCTTATTTGTTTTAAAGTGTTTTGTTTATTTCAAAGAAAATAGGTTTTTGGGAATTAGTTTCTTGATCTAAAAATCTATATCTATTTGGTATTTTCCCAAGAGGTTTTCTTTGATCAAAACACTTATTTTTCACTTGAGCTATATCATCTATCCTATTCTATAGGATCTTTATTTGTGGGAAAATTTGGTTTGTGGTCTTTGTAACCACCTTGTTGTAACCACCCTTTGCTTTGTGATATGCCTCTTTAGTAGAGGTTGATTTGGGTTGTGGTTAACTCCCTCTTTGGTAGAGGTTGAGATTGTGGTTTACTCCCTCTTTGTGAGGTGGAGTTGGTTGGTGCTTGTATCCCTCTTGGTGAGGTGGATTTGGTTGTATTGGTGGAGTTCGGTACTCCGGTCTTCGGTAGACCATTTGTATTGCCTCGGTGGAGGTTGTATTGGGTGAGAGAGGAGTTCGGTACTCCTAGTGGATTGGAAATCCTTCTCGGTGAAGGCGGGGACGTAGAGCTCGGTGCTCGAACCTCGAAACACATCTTGTTGTTTGCGTTTGATCGATTGACTCTCAACTCTCTCTCTCTCTCTCTTTATTTGTGCATTGCATCATTCATATTACCATATCATTTATATGCTTGTGTTGTGCCTTGCATTGATTCATATTGCCCATATCTATATGCTTGGTTGTGTTTGCTTGTGTGCCTCACTTGTGCCTAACCACGAGAGCTTCATATAGCGCCTCAACTCTTATTCAGAGGAATCGCGAAGAGTTAGTCCAGAGCCCTTCACGGGGAATTCGGCTACACTCGTTGGTTGCACTAAGTGTTATTGCAAATTAGTTTTAAATTCCGCATTTAGTATTTAGATTAGCATTATCACCTATTCACCCCCCCTATAGGTGATTTCAATTGGTATCAGAGCCTACGCTCCTGATATTTGGTTTAACCACCTAGGAGTGAGATCTTGGTTTGGTAATCTTTCATTTGCATTTTGCACATATATATTGTTTGCACACATTCATGGATTGCTTGTCACCTCCCATGTTTGATGTTTCCAACATTGACACATGAAAATTTAGGATGTCCATGTATTTGAAAACCCTAGGTTTGCATGTTTTCCTTGCCGCTACCAAGAAATGCTATCTTGGTAACCGCAATCATGTAGGGGCCAATACACAAGCCCTTGAGGCTATTAGAAGCACGCTAAACAAAGAATATCTTATGCTTGTTTCTAACTTTGATTCCGCCTTTGCAGTGTGGAACAAGTTGATCACCTCCAAGCTTCAATTGCCAATTCAACCGGAGGAGGAATCTAGCGGAGAATCCGAGTCACAATGCTTCATGGTCCAAGGGAATGACTCCCTTGAGGTATATTCGGAATCTCAACTAGATTGTGATGATGCTAGTTCTTCTAGTAATGAGCATGTTGATCCTAACACTTTGAATGAAGAACTTTCTATTGTTTGTGAAAAATTGATAGAAAAGTATAATCTTTTGAAAAAGAAGACTTTTGCATTAAATAAAGAAAATGAAAATTTATCTTCTAAACTTGGTTTGGTTTTGCAAGAGAAAGAGGAGATTTCTAATGAAAGGGATTCATTGAAATCTAAGCTTGAACTTGCCCTAAAAGAAAATGAATTTTTGAAAAATAAAAATGATTGTGAAATAATTTGAAGAAAAATGAAAAATTGTTTTCAAAAGTTGATTTTGTAGTAAAAGAGAATGATTCTTTGAAAAACAAAATAATTTCTATTTCAAATGAATTAGATGTTTGTTTAAAGAAAAATGAATCTTTGCAAAATAATATAGATTCACATGTTTGCCATGCTAGGGTAGTCTCACCTAGTTCACCCATTGCATGCTCCACTTCTTCTTTAATTAAAAATGATATATCCATGCTAAAGAAGAATATTGATTGTTTGGGCTCCACTTTGAGCCATTGTGTTTTGAGTCATACACGTTTGGAATCTTTGTTTCGAAAGAAACAAGTTCCATCTTTGCATGCACACCCTCCACGGCATACACATGCTCCTCACGTACACACCCATCACATGTATGCTCTGTGTACACTTGTACACATTGTGGACGTAAGGGCCACCTTGCTAAGTTTTGCTATGATCGTATACATGATGAAAATTTAGCAACTAAATTTGTTTAGGTTAGGAAAGGTGCTAACCCCCATGGACCCAAAAGGATATGGGTACCAAATACCACCCCTATTGTATTTGATGTAGGTGTGGACTCTCGCATGACGTGAGAGTTGCGGTACCTTGAGGTGGATGCGTTCCGAGCTTCATGAGGACTATTTGGATGCATCACTTTCAAGGAAAGTTTGGTGGGAGGACCACCTTGGTTTGGAGAACTAGAGAGGTGCCCTCATCGGTTTTGGTATCGATCTCTAACTCCCGTTTATATTTGCATGCTTTCCATGTTCATTGTTTATAGCATGTTTTGATGTTTATTGATTATTATGATTATGCCATGTTAATTAGATTAGTGATATACATGTTAGTTATTTGAGACACCCATGTTTAATATGGACTTATATCATTGTGTTCTCACTTTGTTTTAAACTAATATGTAAGTCCTAGATCTAATGCATGTGTATAAACATAATGATCATATGGATGTTTATGATTTTTGTTTTGATGCTTTATGTTTTGATTAGTATGTTAAACACCATGATTATTAGACCATTGACATACATGTATAGCTTTTGAGATCACCCATGTTCATATGGATCATTCTTTGTGTTCTCACATATGTTTAGCTATTATGTATATCATAACTCTAATAGCATGTGGATTTACATAATGATCGTATTTATGTTTATCATGTTGATTTATGTATCGTTTTATGCTTCATGTTTTGATTACTCGTTAGATGTTAGTTTTCATTAAAATTAGAATTTATACTTGTACATATAGTGGGCCACAAATAAATTTTTATATGTTTGTGCTTGTACGCTTATTTGTACCCATTAGATGTGCTAGTATAGTCTAATTTTGACGATTCAAGCATTTGACTTGTATTCCTATTTTATCCATATTTTCATGTTATATGTTTAACTTCATGTATATGTCTATCTTGTCCAAACTATTGATTATACATATACATTCTTTGAGCCACGTGCCTTCATGTATGTACTTTTGTGGACTCGTTGTGTTTGGATATGTATGTATACTTTAGTTTGTATAAGACATACATATGCCTTGAAGTATAAATTGTTTTAATGAAAATTTAGTGTTTCATGTTTTCATGTTTAAAGGAATTCCACATGAGCTTAATTGAATATTTTCATGATGCCATGTTTCACATTACACTTTTGCACTCACTTTATTTAATGGTTTCTCATGATTTTGTTTTCATGAGTATGATATGTGCCTTATTGATTTCGAGTATTTAGTGCCATGTGATTTACATGTGTTTTATGAAAAATACTTTTGTTTTATTTCTTTCTTGAAGGATTTCGTACTAGTTTACAAGTTTTTCCATTTAACTAGTTTCGATATTCTTCGTTTTGGTAGAGTTTTTCAAACATACAATATTTTCAAACCCATTTCTGAAAACCCCTACCTTCCACGGGCGGTTGGATGGGAGTCCATGCCTTGTATGCTTTTATTGAAAATCATTTTAAACATGTGCATGAATGGGTGGTAGGTAATATGAGATATACACTTGATATTATTGTTGTTTCAATTGGTATCATTGGATTCTTTCAATTGGTATCAATATTGACATTTATTGTATACTCATATATATTCTTATGAATGTATGCATACTCTTCAAATAGTATCAATTTCGATTGATATCTAAATTTTCATACTTATATATGTTTTTACTTGTGCTAAAAAATATCACAAATTTTGTTTATGCTAAAGCTTGATATTTTAATGACTATCATGTTTCAATTGATTAGTTTTCAATTGGTATTCAATACAAGCTTATGCATCGTTTTATTTGGTATTTCATAAAGGGGGAGAAAATTCATATTTTGTCTTTCAATTGGTATTTTGTTTACCGATGATTTCTACTCCCATACTTTATGATATAAAATGATTAAAAAAATGAATATTTATCTTATTTTGGTATCATATGAATATTAAAAAAAAAGGGGGAGAATTATTGAGTTTATATGCATGTTTTTATATGCATGTTTTGTTTATCTAGAAACATAGTTTGTTTTTATTTATTAGTTTGTCGTTTAATTGGTATCAAGAGCATTTTTCGTTTATTTGTTGATATCAAGAGCTTTATTTAAAGAACATGTTTTTATTTTGGTATCAAGAGCTTTAATAGAGTTTTACCGTTTAATTGGTATCAAGACCATGGTTCATTGTTTTATGCATGTCTATGCATTTTCATGTTTAATTTTCATTGCATATTTATATGTTTATTGTGATGCATGAGTTAAGGGGGAGTTTCTTTGAAGCTTAACTTTAATCCATGCATATATAACTCCATGAGTTTTGTCATCATCAAAAAGGGGGAGATTGTTGGCCCAGAGGCTTTCCACTCTAGTTTTGATGATGATTAACTCATGTAGTTATGTTTACTAATAATCTTGTGATGTTTAGTTTCAGATCGTTTATCAAGATATTAGTTGGTGATTAGCTTCAACAAGATGGTTTGGAAGCTTTCACGTGGTGATTCCAGAACCCGAGCATCAAGATCATACATAGCACTCGTTGGAGTCTAGCTCGGTGGATCACGGAGTTTTGGATCGAGTCGACTTGAAGACGGAGTTCGTCAAGAAGACATCGGTACTATAGTTTTTAGTTTGTTTTAGATCCATGTGTAAAGATTAGATAGTGTGATATGCTCAAGTTCACAATACACACACGTTTTATGTTTTGGATTCGGTATTTCGGTTTTTAGTTTAACCGATATTGTTTTCATGAAAAGTTAGATCAAAACAAGTTTAAATGGTTTATATATAGTAGATTCATTCTATATACATGCTTACTTAACTTCCTAGACAAACTTATTTTGATATGCCTATTCATGAGTTTGATGTTTTGGTATTTTAACAAAACATATTTTGGAATTAAAGGTCAAAAACAATGATATATATATATATATATATTATATATATATATATATATATATATATATATATATATATATATATATATATATATATATATGTTTCATGTATATTGGACTTATGTCCATATGCAACATGCTTCAAAGTGTTTAAGTATCATGTTTTTGTATTTGAATGAGTTTTGGAAAAATCAGATTTCTTATTGAAAAACCTAAGTTTGAAAAAATACAGGTTTTGGTTTTTGATAAATTTATAAGACACAAAAATAGTCCAAAATGTTTGAAATTTGTGTTGAAATTTTTCACACAAGTTTATATTTCTATGTAGAATGATAAAACTAATTTTGTGGATTTTTAAGAAATTTATGGGAATTTTTAGAATATTTTTTAACAAGTTTTTCTGACCCAGAACCCTGCCTACCAGGCTCTGGCGGTCGACCGGACCCAGAGTCGGTCGACGGGCGGTCGACCGACGTGCACAAGCTTGTGCACGTTGGCCAGGCACTTGGGCGGTCGACCGTGCGATCGACCGGCTAGAGAGCTTTGCTCTTTGGATTTTTACGGTCGACCGCTGGCTTCCAACGGTCATTTTTTTGACCCTTGGCGGTCGACCGGGCGGTCAACCGCCAGCCGCCAAGAGCAGAAATCTGCTCTAACGGCTAGTTTTTTGTTGGAGGCTATTTAAGCCCCATTTGTTTGGGTTTTTGCAAAAAGTTTTTAAGAGCAAAAATTTCCAGAGTTTCTCCAGTGTTTTAAACAAGTTTTCAAAAGTGTTTTAGTGCCAAAAAGATCCATCTTATTTATTTTAAAGTGTTTTGTTTATTTCAAAGAAAATAGGTTTTTGGGAATTAGTTTCTCGATCTAAAAATCTATATCTATTTGGTATTTTTCCAAGAGATTTTCTTTGATCAAAACACTTGTTTTCCACTTGAGCTATATCATCTATCCTATTCTATAGGATCTTTATTTGTAGGAAAATTTAGTTTGTGGTTTGTAACCACCTTGTTGTAACACCCTTTGCTTTGTGATATCCCTCTTTGGTAGAGGTTGATTTGGGTTGTGGTTAACTCCCTCTTTGGTAGAGGTTGAGATTGTGGTTTACTCCCTCTTGGTGAGGTGGAGTTGGTTGGTGCTTGTATCCCTCTTGGTGAGGTGGATTTGGTTGTATTGGTGGAGTTCGGTACCCCGGTCTTCGGTAGACCATTTGTATTGCCTCGGTGGAGGTTGTATTGGGTGAGAGAGGAGTTTGATACTCCTAGTGGATTGGAAATCCTTCTCGGTGAAGGCGGGGACGTAGAGCTCGGTGCTCGAACCTCGAAACACATCTTATTGTTTGTGTTTGATCGATTGACTCTCAACTCTCTCTCTCTCTTTATTTGTGCATTGCATCATTCATATTGTCATATCATTTATATGCATGTGTTGTGCCTTGCATTGATTCATATTGCCCATATCTATATGCTTGGCTGTGTTTACTTGTGTGCCTCACTTGTGCCTAACCACGAGAGCTTCATATAGCGCCTCAACTCTTATTCAGAGGAATCAAGAGGAGTTAGTCCAGAGCCCTTCACGGGAAATTCGGCTACACTCGTTGGTTGCACTAAGTGTTGTTGCAAATTAGTTTAAATTTCGCATTTAGTATTTAGATTAGCATTATCACCTATTCACCCCCCCCTCTAGGTGATTTCATTGATGCATGGGGAAAAAGTATTTAAAATACTTGAATTTTGATTTATAGATACTTGAAATAATATAAATCAACTTTAACGGAATAGATCTTGTATTCGGATGATGTATGGTTGTATTTGAGTGGGAAGAATTCATGCTCGAATCACACAAGTCTATCTCTCTCTCTTCTCTCTCTATATATATTATATATATATATATATATATATATATATATATATATATATATATATTTAGAGAGAGAGAGAGAGAGAAAAGTTTTCTTAGTAGGTCTTCTTAGATTACAATCTAAGGAGGTGACGATTTTTTTTCACGATCTGATCGCAAATTATCATTTCATGTTTTGAGATGTATACATATAAAAATTAAGTGATTGGAGTTTGTTTACTCTATTTTCTTTGAGTTCAAATATTAATAGTTTTTTAACAGTAGAACAAAGTAGAACGATTAGATTAATGAGTAAACAAACTCCAAATCACTTGATTTTTTATGTGCATACATCTTATAACATGAAGATAATGTGTGGTCGGATCGTAAAATAAAAAATCGAGATGTGAGTTTTATGCTGGCTCCTTACATTGTAATCTAAGGAGACCTACTAGAAATATATATATATATATATATAGAGAGAGAGAGAGAGACTTGTCATTCGAGAAGGATTTGAGGCTGAATCTTTCCCACTCAAATATATCCTATGATATTGATCTACACTATTTCAAGCAATTATAAACAAAAATTCAAGTATTTAAATACTTTTTGCCCATGCATCAAGTAGGGAAAAAACGGACGGCCGAAATAGTGAGTTAATTAGTTTAACAGTGTAGAATATTTAAAATCTAATAAAAATTGGTGTGTGAAGGTGTTTAGATCATGACGAAATGCTCGGATCGAGAATTTATATATCTAAAGATGTAGATCTAAGCAATATGTTATTTTCAACGGTTCTTTATGCGCCTACTTGATGAATAGGTTAAAGTATTCAACATACATGAATTTTGATTTTTAAATACTTTAAATAATGTGTAGATCAACTTCAACGGAGTGGATCTTATTTTAAATGTCATGGGTTGTATTTGAGTGGAAAGATTAGAGCACGAATCCTTCGAAAGATCCTACTCTGGGGCTGTTTGGATTCAAGGAAGTGGAAAGTGCCATTTCCCACTTCCGCTCTCCATCCAAACACTAAAAAGTAAAATGGAAAAAAACCTATTTTCTTTTCTCTTTTTCCTTTACACAATCATTTTCTTACTTTAAGATGCTACAGTTAATTTTGTGGTCATGTAAATCTCTTTTGTAATAAGTTATAGCTCAAAAAGTTAATTTTGTGGTGACGTAAATCTTACTTGCATTCTAATTACAGTCCAAATTTTTTTCATAATTAATTTTTATTTTAATATTATTTTACGGTCAACTTTGTGGTCAACCTTTCCATTCCAATTCCACATTACCAACCAAACACTGAAAAAGATACAGCACTTTTCAATTACACTTCCTAACTACCATTCAAACACTGGAAAAGAAACACAAGTTCTAATTTTCAAAAGAAAAGAATCCTACTTTCTACTTCCTTACTTCCACCCACTTCCGGGCATCCAAACAGGCCCCAGAGAGAGAGAGAGAGAGAGAGGGGAGAGTTGACGAGTTGATTTTTATTAAAATTAATAGAGGGTTGACTTTTATTAATTCCATTATGACGATCAAAGAACATTAGACAGGAAGAAGCTCGTCCTAATTAAGGCAGCTAGCTAGCTAGGGAACGCATGTTCAAACAGTTGATCGTGCAAAAAAAGACGCGTTCAAACACTTGTAGACGCTTGAAGAGCAGCAGTCACTAGTCTTCTTCTACATCTACTACTACTATAAAACAACATAATCCTCATCCCATACAACGATCATTAGTGCTGAACTGCGATCTGAAATCATCGATCGGTTGTTCATACATAAGGAAAACCACCAGCAGCAGCGGCAACCGGGAAGGATGCCCGCTTGACGAAGCGCCCCTTCATCCTCGGCCGCTTCTCTGCGTTGAGCTTCCTCACCTCGTACCGAATCTTCTTCGAGAAGAGCCTCGACCTTCGCTTCTCCCGGTACCTCGACACCCTTGCTTCTCTTCCCCCATCCCCATTCTCCACTCGCCCTCCGATTCCCACCTCTCCGTATGATCCCTGTACTCTTCCTCCTACAGCTCCCCACGTACCCTAATGCATACACATCATATGCAACTAAAATCAGTACACTACTCAATTAGAACTTAAACTTATGTCTTGAATCATTAATATTAGGAGGCAGAAGCCTACCATAAAGTCGGGCCAGCAATCGTCGGGACTGAACTGCGGCCGCTCTCCATCGGTCCACGGCGAGCAGCCTCGGCACGACCACGTAGCAATCACCGCCTCGTAGTCCAGCCTCAGACCAACCTTCATCATCGGCCACTGCGGTCGACTTCTTCTACCGTCTCCACCTTCTGCACCTCAGTTTCATGATCTCCTCCCGCTGTCGGCGACCCACAGTCGAAATTGAAGTCAAGTGATTCACTCGAGAACTCCATCTCGATATCCTCAAGAAAGTTCGTGCTGTTGCCGCCTGACGTGTCAATAGCGTCCATGAGTTCCGTCTTCACTTGGCTCCTGTCGTCCTCTCTGGCCTCAAGCAGTCCCAGCCCATCGATGCAGAAGGAATCATCGTCAAGCCCCTGGCCGAGTAGATTCTCCACATCGGCAGCGAACTCCATATCCGGCGGATTGAACCCCGCGAGAAATCCATGACTTTGATTCTCCGCAGGAAGGATCAGCTTGTCCATCGCAGGCTTCGCCTCTTCTTGAATCAACGGAGGAGAATAGAATTCAGCCAGGACAGGATCAAATATCGGCACGCGGTACAGAAGCTGCTCCTCCTCCTCCTCCTCCTCCTCTTCCCGCACCTCCGTTTCGTCGCCCGTCTCATTAATTACATCGTTGTTATCTTCTGCTTCTGCTAGTGCCTCAAGATCCGGCACCAGCAGCATGGGCTTCTTGGCGTGGCGCGGGGTGCGGGCCTTGCGCTTGAACCACTGGTGCCAGGTCGGGAGAGCGGAGTTCCGGTCAGAAGGCGGCGGCGGCGGAGTCAACAATGAGGATGACGATGAGGAAGACTTGAGGCGGTCTCGGGCGTGGCGACGAGCCAGCGTGTTGGCGGAGTGGACGGAAGAATCACATGATTGACAGAGGAAGGCGTCGTCGGCAGCGCAGTACCAGCGGGCGCGGCGACGCAGGCAGCTGTCGCACGCGCGCGCGGTCTTGCCGCTCACAGCGTTGGCCGACCGCTGCTGGCTCATTGCTCCCGGTACAGTGCGAGGCTTTAGTGCCCACACTGTACGCACAGACTTCGTGTAATTGTCTCCGGACGGCGCAATTATGATGGGGGGGGGGGGGGTGGTGGCCCCCCAGATGGGCGCTTTAGGCGGCGTGAGGAGGTGGGGGGTGGCCCACGAGGGAACGTAATCTCGAAGGGATTGGTCGAGCAGGAAAGGGCTATCCGTTTCTTTGGGCTGCGGTTGGGCGGAAGCCCTGCCGAGGATTTCTAATGGGCCCCGCTGCAAATAGCGGGAAGGGGACGGAACTTACCTTTCTGCAGCTCGGCACCACAGATCGGCTTCAATAATTCCTTCGTTTCGACGAGGACTTGTGCGGGTCCCCTACAAAATTAATCAGTTGCTCTATTTGTTCTGTGCATATATATTTTTTAATTTTTTAATTTTTACTGCTGAGATGCGGCGAGTGGGGGGAATATTTTCAGTGAACTGTTTGTCTGGTCATTTAAAGAAGTAGGCTAGTAGCTGTGCAGGTCTCCGTAAGTTTGTTGGGGCTTGAAACGGTGACGGGAAGTTCATCTTATCCGAAAAAGGGGATCTTATCCTAAATGACCAACAGCAAGTTTGGCTACGTTGCTACTCAAGTGCCGCTCAACTGGTTAGATGGTGTGATTTCTTTCAAGCAGATCATCTTGGATGGATTTCAAAAAAAAAATTGGCTATGCTTCACACATCTAGACAAATATTACTGTATCATAATGATAAAAATTTTAGTAATGAATGAAAAATTTAAAGTTCAAATCTCACTTGCAATCAGGATATGATTTATATTTCAAAAAAATAAAAAAAATTCACGGTCAACCTTTGTTAGTAATACAAGACAGAGTTGCTGAGAGACTGATAGATGTGTCCTGTTTTTTTGAGGAAATATATTTACCTTGTTTGTCAAAAGTAAAGACCGGAAGTAATTGTGTAAGAAAAAAAAGAGCGGAAGTAATTTTGGGCGCTTGTATCTTTCAACAGAGTTACAGGACTATCATAATTAGCAAAGTTTTCATATAGTAAGAGTGGATTTACTAAGCAATTGCCACATGAAGAGGTTTACAAGAGTTCAATTAATTGCATGAATAAAAAAATATATTAAATGAAAAGAGATAGTATGATATATTTTGACTCTTTAGATTGTTGGATAAAATTATACTATTCTTTAAAAATGTTATTTCCTATCAAAATTAAATTAATGTGAAGCAACATTATTTATTCTAGCATGTCACAACTATTATAATTAAGAATAAAATAAGCAAAAGAAAACAAAATCTGGTCTAGAGAATGCAGTCGAGGTATCGTTACCCTAAAAGATCAAAAACCCGCCACAATCGTCCGGAAGTAGATAGACTTTGTCCCTAGCAGTAAAGAATGCCCTGAATTCACCAGCACCTGCCTTTGGACGAGAAAGACATACCTCTGCTCAGATAGAGAATTGTTGCCCACTAATTTGAAGAAAAGTTTATTTTTAAAAGAAAGCTTCTAAGACTGCAAATGAATGCAGTAGAAAAACTCGATGAAAGAAGAGAGAATTGTTGTGTGTTGTAATTCTTACCGGTAGAGGGAGGGCTCTATTTATAGGTCTCAAAATCCCTAATAGTTGTAACCGCAAGAGAGATTCACGAATACACAAAATTGAGAGATTTTCTCAGCCGAACAGATCTCGGGAAACTTAGTCTCATTTGACTTGATCAAATGAATAAATCTGAAATAAAAGCTCTTTTTATTAATTTTGAACTCAAAATTCAAACAGTTCTTATTTATAATTATGTGCACATAACTTGCAATATTGTGGTATATCAGATTACATGCATCTTACTAGCATGAATGTTTTCGAACACTGTCAATGATACTGATTGATAGGCCCAATTAATCACCATCATCTCGGCAATTTCAAAGGGACAGATCATCTCTGTTCTCACTCACACATGGAACCATGCGAGATTCCTGAAAAATCAACATAAACTCTTTATCGACTTCTTTTTTAGAAGAATAAAAAGAAATAGAAAAAGAAAGAAAAATCATGAGCAACTGTTACTTGATCGCAACCCTTTAGGTCGGCCTTAAAAAAAGAAAAAAAAAAAAGGGAAAAGCAAGAACAAATGTCTTGTAATTGAAGTCTTGTAAAACAGTTGTTGGCTACCACACTTTCTTTTCTCAAATTTTAGTAGTTATTAAAGGAAACATCTCCAAGCCCTGTTGGATAGATTGAACATGTTTTCATCAGATAATAATAGCGTTAATTTCTCAATCAATTGACATATCATCATCAAATTCAAATTTTTAAATTAACAATCTAACCGAAAACATGCCACAAATCAAATATTAGTTTTATAACATGCCACAAATCAAATATTAGTTTTAGATCTTGTTAGGAGCTCAACTATTTTTTGTTGGAACCACAATCAAGAAGCCTAAAAAGCAGCTCTAATTATTGTAGTTAGAACTAAATAGAGTTTAGTTAGAACTATATAGAGTTCCAATAACATTAAAACGAACAATAGAGTTGCTATTTCTGGAGCTGCATCAAAATCAAAAACATACCAACGAAATTTGACTCAGTGGTAAAAGATGGGAGTGGATTGTGGAGAATTTCATGTTCAAGTCCGGCTACGCCCCCACGAAAACATGCATTAAGAGAAGAGCCTAAGACAACTCCAATCCCAAGTTGCAATCTAAGCTATTTATGCACGATTTGGATTTTTTCCTTTGTCTCAAAGAACGCAAAACGCGCATTCCTTGAAAAATCTAATTCAACAGCAATAGAGGTAAAAACACGGTTTATATTCTTTCCTTGTTCTCAAAGAACGGCAAAGCGCGCATTCCATGAAAAGTGAGATCACTTTTTAACCTGATGGTGGAGAAATTATAAGAAAGTCATCTGTTAGAACAATTGAAAATACAACCAGAGGGAAGTAGATTTTTCTTTAGCCTTTATAAATTATAACACGAGATCAGAGTGTTCCTGAATTATGGAGTGAGTCCGAGAAGGTAACCCCAAGGCTAGAGTGTTCCCGAGTAGTAGAGCTGTTGTGCGTCCTTGAAGGCTATGCTTGAAGCAATATTTGGTTTACTCCGATGCAAAGCTTCCAAAATCAAATTGCCTTAGAAATAGCAGTTGAAAAACTCTGGTGTACACCAATCAAATTTTTCGGTGATCTCCTTGATCTGAACAAACAAGTGAACTCCTCGGTCTAACGCAAGACAAGGCTCAACTTACAATTGAACACACTCTTGCTTTTCTGGTGATCTCATTTTTTCTTTTGTCATCTCCAAATGAATTACAAATGAGCCTATTTATAGGACTGCACTAATAATTCAAGAGTCGTCCTCCCTTATGAAAATAGCTCAAGGGCTTTATCTAGATTCAATGCATCTAACCCAAGTGTCACCAATATCATAATGAGAGAAACCCTAAAAGTTATGTCTTGATTCAATGAATGTAGCCCAAGATTCATTAGTCCCTTTAATAAGGAAAGCCCAGAGGGTTACAAACTCATAATGAAGGATTTTAAGAGTGTTGTGTTCAGATTCAATGTAAGTAGTCCAAAGCTCTTGGCTGCATTAACCATACCTCACTTATGTCCAGTTAGTTTGTACTTATGGGAGAGAATTATTAGCTAAAATCATTTAGTATGGCATAAATTAATGTTATCAATATATGTAAATGAAATACATATAGTTTAAAAGCTATTTTATATTTTGAAAAAACTAATTTTGCACAAAATATCTAACATCCTCCTTGTAATCCTCAGTATAAAGCGACTGTGGCACTCGCTGATGAGATGTCATCTCTTTCCCAAGAGAGATTAAGTCTAAACGCATGCATTGTAACGTAAGAATAAGCCTGTTGTAGTGAGCAAAAGATTTGAATTTCAAATTACACTTGCTTAGAGCATCCCAATGATGAGGTTGCACCACCTTGAAACTAAATAAATCTAACTCCATCAATCAGAAAACACCACAATGAGTCAGAATTTGGGGCTGCATCCATGTAGTCCGCATAAGAGAAAAGGTACAATTGTAGACAATTCATCTAGTATCAAGTGGGCTCACCTTCTTGAGCTTAGGAGAATTCAATGGTTGATATAGAGTTAGGTGAATTTAAAAGCTCATATTAAATTAGGTGAAATATTGTCTCACTTCTAGACTTAATTTATCTAACCCACACTGTAAGAATTATTCTTTTCTATCATTAAAATTTTTAAATTGAATTACAATTAAAACTGCATCTACTATTTTATCTAACTCGACCATTAGAGTTGCCCTTAGAGTACCATATTACAATCTGTCCCTCAATGAAAACAATGTAGAAATATATAAAGTGAGGTCTCTCTCCCCCAATAACTCAACAAATGTAATCTTACTATGTGATGGCCAATCATTGGATTTAGGAGTGCTTGCTCTGAATTAAAGAGTGACCCAGACCCAATCCTTGGATTTGGAACATCAACATCATTCCCATGCTACAGTGTTCATTCAGCTTTAGGGTCCCCACTCTTAAATATATAGACATTTTTTTTGTTGTGCTCCAATTCAAGAATGTCAGTCTCCATGACATGACCTGGGTCTTGTTCCTAGGTTCAAATCCTTTTCTACTTTCCATCAAAAAACGAAAAGGAAAAAAAAAAAAAATTTCCTTTTCCTTTTTTCTCGTTAGCAACCACAAAAGATTCTTCTCATTGTTTTTGAATAACGAATACCCGCGGAGAGTTATGCCATCTCTAAATTTTGTGAAACATCATCCACTCAAAATTGGAATATTCGATGGTTTTGGACACCATTCACATTTTGGTGAAGCCACTAGCCTCTTGGGATTAAAAAAAAAAAAATTACAGCTTAATTAAGCTTGAATTAAAGTTCCAAATTCAGTACCTGTAATAGTAATCACTCTCTCGATCAAGCAGTTGGAATTTTATAAAAATTCCCAACTAAACCTTTTCTACAGCCACCAACTTCATCATTGCAAATTATGATTTTTGTTTAATTTGAATAAATTCTTTTATACTGGAAAATTACCTAAGAAAAGTGATAAACATTAGAAGTTGGTCAAAAAGCCTGATCCCAATCCTTGATCATACTAAAACACTAATACTAGAGACACAAACCTGATCACACAATTGTGGCTAAACAAATAAAAAATACAATAAGAGATTAAATTTTCTGGATTCTTGAATGCTTTTGTATAACCGTACCTCAACATAAATATCTATAGTTCTAGCAAGAACGTTATTTGGATAACATTCCTGGCCTGCCGATTGTGCATATACAACAATAATAAAGCACTAATTTCAAGATTAGAATCACCTTCACTGAACTATTAAAGCATGTATGCATAAAAAGATGGAGAAGAAATGATGTCTTCAATTGCGGAGAAAAGGGCAAACTAATAAGAGAAGATAGAGACTCATATCAGGATGAGAAAAACAATAATTATTAAAGACCCCCATTTTCCTCCTCTTAAATGGCAAGCCCTGATCTATCCTCCAATAAATTATACAACATAGGCAAGAAGGCTTCCTCGCACTATTGAGGCTTAGAAACTAGAATGATCAATGGACAAAACAGGAGGGGGGGAAAAAAAAAAATGGAACAAAGGGATCTCTTTTATTTTTCGATTCCTTGCTGTAGATACTGTATTAAGTCATAACCGGCAGTTGTCCACTTGTTGTAGGCATCCATGCAAGTCTTGATCATGAAATTTGCAGCCTCGCGCTCATTCATCTCAGGATGAAATCTCTTGCGGAGATTCCAATGGGGTCTCCCCTGCTAAAGCACGGGTAGCCCACTATCCACCATCAGAAGCACCGTAGAGATGATCCCATTCATATGCCGTCGTGCTGCAAGATATCCTTTCACGCACAACTGGTGAACAACAAAATGAAAACAATTAGATCGTAGATGTTCAAGGTAGCAAAAATAATTAGATCGTAAATGAAAACTACCAGACCTGGGATCTGAGCATTTGTGGTAGCAAATATATTAGTTAAAACATGAGTCAATAACTATCGCAACAGAAATTAGAACTGAAACAAATCAGATCAAATTAAAAATAAAATAGGAAGAGCACTTTGCCTGACAAACTTGATCCATGTCTCACTCTTCATTGATCCAGAAGGTCAAGCAACGAGTCATCTAGTGACTCAACTTGAACTGGGCACTTTCAAATCGCAGTTGCCTCCAGGTGATGTCTCCAGTATAAACCCAAAATCTATATGGATCAGTCTCCCCACGCTGGCATAAAACGATGATGAGTTAATCAATGGATGGAATTGCTTTTGCTGTCAAGATGTGCGGCCAGGCAAAAATATAATATACCTGTCAAAGAGAAGATTGCCATTGTGCCGATCTTTTGGTTGAAGTAAAGGCTAGCAACAGCATAACCAGCACTGCTGACCATAAACATCTCACGTGCAGCTTCAAAACCAGGAGACCCTACAGGCCCAAAGTCCTGTTGAAAAATCTCATAGAGACCGCCATCATAATTTTCCCCATTTGACTTCTGCTCCGAGTATTAGGAAACAAGCTACAAGGAAACTAGGTTAATGAAATCTCAAGAACTTCACATAAATAGGATTTCCCAGTCCCTCTTGAAAGTGTCAAATGTAATTTGTCAGAATGCGAATTAATGATTCAGTATACAGAGAAATTTTACTGTATGCTCGCTACAAAACAAGGTATCACACGTAGCATGTAACAATGCCCCTGGTCCTCTCATAGGCAAGATGGAAAACCTTGGCAATGGAGATGTATACTGAGTAATAGCGGAAAGTTACAACCAATCATGATACTTCCCTTTCTTTACTAGTTTGATGAAACATATGAAAACATAATAAAAATTAAAAGAAATAGGAAGCTCACAGAACAGATCCTCCCTCCCCCATGTGTGTGTTCGAGTTGAGAAACCCAGTTACAAATGCAACAGAAAGGCAGAATGGAAATATATTTTTCTTAAATTAATTGGAAACAGACAACTAAAAGCCTGGTGGGAATTAACAAAAAATAAATATAAGATAATTGCTTTGAGCTATGTTGTATTATCAAATGAAATAGATAGGTGTAAAGAAAGAGAGCGCAATGATAGAGAATGAGGATTCTTTAATGCACATCCATCAGAAATGATTCTATGTATATCCTCTAATGCCAATAAAAGAATTTCTAAAAAGGAAAAATGTTCACTAAGTGTCTCTTTGATTTCTTGTAATCTGAAGTCCAAAATTTCCAAATACGTGATTTGACACAAATACTACTACCTTGTCTTGCGGTAATTGGTAGATTTAGGAATACTCACAAATCATGTAACTTGCAAATCCACTATTCCTAAAGAAAGTGCACTACTATTCTTAAAAGAAAGTGCACATATTTAGAGTTATCACAACACCTTAATGAAACTTTAGCCTGCAATGAGAGTGAACAAAAACATCATCATTTCAGAATGCAATTTAATTATTCTCTAATCAGGCATTTAAAAAGACATCTGAATATACATTAAGCAACCAAATGCATCGGTTATTAGTATCCATTAGTACTTTCAGGTACCCAAAACAACAGTTTCGGAAGTTTCGGGAGTTACAGGCAAGAGCTTCGGGATCCATTAACTAAGGCTTAATACAAATCTGATTAATACAAGTTAACAGGAATTGGGGGCAATTAGCAATGCTTTTGACATGGATTTGTTGACAATTACGATAGATGATTTTTTTTATATATAATGGAAAATTTGAAGCAGCAACAATTTTCAACTAGCTAGGTATTTGAATTTATAACCTAACATAAACGAATGCAAAAGAAAATGAATTGTTGATTGCATGAAGTTTAATAAACTTTAGCTTTTAACATGTTCATGCAAGATGGAAATCAAGACTTATCTCATTTTCTAAACAAAACAATAAAATAGATGATCCAATTTGTATATGGTTATACATTTTTTTTACATGGTAAATCCTCTGTGCTCCTTATTGGTTCGCACTGATTATACATCATCTTTATGCTCCTATTTATCTATCATTTGTATAAATAATACTACTCAAGTATTTTCAGTAGATGTGCAGACAACTTTTGAGGAGAAGAAGCGAGCAAAATGACTGGGTTTTGCACAAAAAAAGTTCAAAGATTGTCACTTTCTGAATATGATGTGATCCTTGATCTTAACTTTTACTACAGAACTCCAATCGAGGTCAACTAAGTGTTTCGAGAAAGAGAATTTAGAGAGCTACATCTTTCATGTTCAACTTCAACTGATTCAGCCAGTTGACTACTCAAAACTATCAAAGAAAATCTATTTCTGATTTGAATTAGGACTGAAATGTAAGAGTCAAAGTCAAAGGGTTTTTGTGTAAAATGCAAATGTTATATATAATCATTAGAGTGCGCAGAAGAGGCTGCATCTCAGGTTTTAGGTTTTATTTTTTTAGAGTTTTATATTAGTTTTTAATTAGGGAATGATTAGGTTTTTGTTTTTTGTTTTCATTGGCTTGCCATTGATTGCGGCTACAGAAGATTTGGAATTCTTTTTAAATTAATTTCTTGTTTTTAGTGCCATCATTGGGCAGCTGGTTTGAGAACATGATTCCTTTCATTCTATATTTCTCTTTAATTTCGGACTGCGTGCAAGAGAGAACATCTCTCAGTGATTCATGGCGGCTGAGGCTGCATCTAGTGTGCTGGCACGACTATTTTCAAAAAATGTTAATATAATATTTGGGATCTTGTGCCACTGCTCGTTCTTCTAATACCTGCAGTAGCTCAAAAACCTGTTGCGCCTTTGATTGCGGCACAAGGAATTTCATCAGAGATTTGAGAGAAGTGGTGGCTGCGTTGTGCTGCTGGTGGTGAATTCTAGATAAGGTAATCTCTCTCCCTGTAAATCTTGAAACTATTTTATTTACTATTTAGTGCATTTCTAGATTAGTTTAGGGGTTTTATTATTTATTATTACTTTTTGAACAACTTTACCATGAATAGCTAAACTCTTTCTTCAAGCATCTAGGGAAGATGAATCTAGGCTAAATTTTTACTGGCCAAATTGAGATCTCTCCTATAGGGCTTCATGTACACATCAAATACTCTAGACCTATTAGGAATTGAATTTCAAAAATAGTTAGGTTTTTGACAAGTCATGTATTCCAAATTAATAATCCATGCTTATAATTTATCGTTTTTTGCCATTAATTGATTAGTTAATTTTTATTCACACTTTGACGGATTATGTAACATAGAATAATAGATTGTGTTTAGATGAGACTTTCTAGAAGTAAGAAGTTACCTTTAGAAACAAATATTTGATGATTCATAACCCAACAGTAGAGAGATCAAGATTGACCACATGTTGCTAGTTCAGGAGATTCAGTCTCGAGGTGCTTGACTTTTCTTAAATTGATAATTAGTTCAAAACAAATATCAAACTCAAAGACTCTTCATCAATTCACCTAGATATGCTTAAACCACCAGTCCATGTGGATCGACCCTCAAGTGCTACAAACGATCGACGGTACACTTGCGGTATTTTAACAGTGGGAGTGAAATCTCCCATCACTTATATATAGAAAAGAATATTGTACTTATAACAAAAAAAAATGTCTATAATTTAAAATCTTTAGAAGTTAGCGGTGCAAAAATAAATTCTAGAACAGTGTATGCACAAAAATGACAAGGTAAGTAGACAGACTAATGCATCACATTTCATTCCTTGAGCAAAAAACAAAAAAAGCATATTTGAAATACTTCCAGAGGCACCAAACATATTCAACCTGGGGAGGAAAATAATAAATAAAAACAAAACTCCAGATTTGTGTTGGGTCTGATATCCAACAAGTTGGCAATTACCCATTGGTATAGAATCTATGGATACCCCCTCTCAACCTGTGAAAAAGAAGCCATACTTTTTCTCGGGAGGAAAAAGGGGTGACGGCCAGAATATCTTGTGGTTGAAATTTAATGGAACCTAAATTATGTTTATCATAATGGAATTAATGTGCTAGTGTCTGTGTGAAATTTTGATAGTGAAGGAAAACAAATTACAACAAACAATGACCATTCTGAGTAGATCAGCCGATTGATAGACCCAGTGCTGGCGTGAGGGGGCGCCCGTGGCCATGCCGGGACTGGGGAGGCATCTCGACCAAGCCGCGGCGAGGAGAATTAGGGTTTTTATAGATTGGGGAGGCAATTGAGATTCCCTCCAATCCTCTCTGTGTGTGCTGATTACAAAAGCAAATTCAACATAAAATAGAAATACAACAGAAATCAACTATAAATCTGTCTGAGCAAAGATGGAATATTCCTCTTAGCGGGTAGTGGGTATAAGCAGCGGGTGTAGGGATTGGGTGTAGCTACGCCCGCTTCGAAAGGACTAAACCTCTTACCAAATCAATGGCTCTCAGCGAGTGAAATCAAAGGTGAAGATTATAATGATCAACAACTTCTCAACGAACTGAACCCCAACGAACTCCTCCAGCAGTAGCAGAGATCTCAAGCATTTGAGGTCGTACCAATATTCCCCCCTTCAATCGATCTTGCCTCAAGATCGAAGCTAGGAATACAAAGCTCCAATACTCCTCCCATGCCGCCTCCTCAGCGGGAGCAAACTTCCATTTGACCAAGACTTCAGTCACTGCCCTGTTATTCTCGAGATATCATTCTTCTTTCTAAAATGGCCTTTGGTTCGAGAACCTGCTCCACCGTGGAGGAAGGGTGCTGAGTTTGAACCTGCACTGATGGACCCAAGTGTTTTTCAGCTGAGAAACATGGAACCTGGGATGAATTTGAGTTGCAGCAGGTAAGTCAGCTTATAAGTGACGGTGCCGATTCTCTCGAGCACCAGACATGGGCCAAAATACTTGGAGAAAGCTTCTGGGACGTCTGCTACCCACAGAAACCTGTATATAAGGTTGGAGGCGCAAGTAAACCCAATCCCCCACCGTGATTGTCTGTCGGTTCCGTGCTGATCGGCTTGCTTCTTCATACGCTCTTGAGCGTTATCAGATTATCCTTGAGAAGTTTCAAAGCAATAAATCTGGAACAGAACTCGTTTTCAATAGTTTACAAGCGACCGGCCTTCGGAATATAGCTTAGGATATGGCGGGGGGGGGGGGGGGGGGGGGGGGGGGGTGGGGTGGCTGCCAAACAGGGCTTGATAAGGGGTCGTGTTGCTAGAGCTGTGCCAGTCGGTTTTGAACCACAATTGTGCACAAGCTAACCATCGAGACAAATCTTGAGGTTTATGAGAGCAAAAGCAAAGGACTAGTTTCCAAACCTCGGTTAGTAACCTGTTTGGCCATCTGTCTAGGGATGAAATGCAGTGTTGTAGTGGAGCTTAGATCCTTGTAACCACCACATTCTTTCAGAATGCACTAGTGAAAATAGGATCACGATCTAAGACTATCAACCCTAGGCATCCCTAGAGGCAGTAAATGTGTTTCTACAAATGCTTGAGCAAGAGACTTGTCCGTGAAAGGATGTTTTGAGGGCAATGAAGTGAGAAAATTGGTCAATCGATCAATGATTACGAGAATTGTAGATTTTGCCAAAGCTGACTGGTATTCCTTCAATGAACTCCATAGGAATTTCCTCCCATACATTATCAGGTATCGGAAGTGGCTGTAGCAGCCTTGCTGGTGAGGTGCATTCCCCTTAGCCCTCAACAAATGTCACAAGCTCGCACAAAAGCTTTAATGTCCTTCTGCATTCTTGCCAGTAGACAACCTTCTTACCCTTTGCCATGTCTTTGCATAACCTTAATGGCCTCCCATTGGGGTATCATGGTGTTCAGAAATGATAGTAGTGGTGAAAGGAGAAGAGGGACAAAGGAAAATTATGCCTTCGTAGTAGAGCAGCCTACCTCGCTTTGCATACTTAGCAGCATCCAAGTGACCTGCTTCCCGATCTTCATCTAATTTCTTGAGGTAAGGATCAGTAGCTAGCTGAGTTTGTAATTTTTTAAGCCAATCAGCTGGTATGTTGTGATAGTGAGAAAAGAGCTGGTGTCATCTGCAACTCTTCTGGATAAGCAATCAGCTACTATATTTTCTTTGCCTTTCATGTACTCCACTTCAAACTTAATGGTCATGAAGTTTGATCATCCAGGTGTGATATAAATTCGTTGTTATAATAGATACTTGAGAGTTTTGTGATCTACCAGATTTTAAAAGTTCTCCCCAAAAGATATTGCCTCCATTTTGCTACAGCCAATAATATAGTTAGCATCTCTTTTTCATATATTGACAAGAATCTTGCTATGCCTTTTAGTTCCTGGCTGAGATATGCAATAGGATGCCCATTTTGAGAAAGCACGGCCCCAATCCTGGAATCAGAAGCATCAGTTCCAAAGTAAAAACATCATTACAATTTGGCAATTCCAAAACAGGAGGAGAAATTAAGGCCTGCTTCAAAGCTTCAAAAGCTAGTTAGGCTGTATCACTCCACAGAAAAGAATTCTTCTCAGTGAGTTCACTCAAGAGAGGCCATGGAGCTACAGCCTCTGATAATTTTCTGTAACGCCCAGTAAGGCCAAAGAATCCTCTCAATTATTTAAGCTTCTTAGGTGTTGGCCACTCAACTATTGCTTGTATCTTCTGCTGATCTGAAACGCCAGAAGAATAAACTACATGACCCAAGTAGTCTACTTCACAAACTGCAAAGTGACATTTGCTGCTTTGGCAAACAACTGATGTTCCCTCAAGACTGAGCACCTTTTCCAAGTGAAACACATGGGCAGCTAATGTGGGACTGTAGACTAAGATATCATCGAAAAGCACCATAACAAACCTGCTCAAATAAGGTTTGAAAACTGAATTCATGAGAAACTGGAAAGTGTTGGGGCATTGATGAGGCCAAAGGGCATGACCACAAACTCATAATGGCTTGATGTGTTCTGAAAGCTATTTTGTGTATGTCCTCTTCATTCATTCTTATTTGATAATAACCACTTCTTAGGTTCAATTTAGAAAGAAAAAAAAATTGAGCCATTTAATTCATCCAGAAGTTCATCTATCACTGGAATTGGTAATTTGTCTTTGACAGTAATGTTATTGAGGGCTCTACAATCCACACAAAGTCAGCTTTCCTCACTAGCACCACAGGGGATGAATAAGACTTAAACTGATTCTGATTTTGCCAGCTTCCTCCACTGCATCAAATTGAGAGTCTATTTCAGATTTCTGTTCCGGAGTGTGTTTGTAGGTGTCACATTAACTGGTTTGATCCGGAAGTAAGGGAATTCAATGATCCAAAGCTCTCTTGGGAGGTAGACCTGTAGGGGTGGAAGAACACATCTTCAAAGTTTTTTAAGAGAGCAGCTATCTCAACTGGCATTTTTTACTTTGCTTGTGTTTTTCTGGAAATTGTGTTTTTAATTGACAGAAAATCCCTTCACTGAGCTGACACAAGGACTTCTCTATCAATGAACTCCAGCTGATAACAAGTCTTTATGATGGCTACCCTGAAAAGATTGTAAGTACACTTAGGGGGGGGGGGGGGGGGGGGGGATCTAATGAACAAAATGCGGAAATTATAACTTAATTGGCAACACACTTAGTGTAACCACGAGTGTAGCCGAATTCCCGGTGAAGGGCTCTGAACTAACTCCTCTTGATTCCTCTGAATAAGAGTTGAGGTGCTATATGAAACTCTCGTGGTTAAACACAAGTGAGGCACACAAACAAACACAACCAAGCATTTAAGTATGATATGACAATATGAATCAATACAAGGCACAATATAAAAGAGAGAGAGAGTTAGAGTCAATGGATCAAACGCAAACACCGAGATTTGTTTCGAGGTTCGAGCACCCAGCTCTACGTCCCCGCCTTCACACAGAAGGATTTTCACTAACTTGTCCACACAGGACTCTCACACAGGGAACCTCCACTGAGGATTTTGGGCAATACAATAACCGGGAGTACACAACTCCTCTCTCAACCAAATACAACCTCTCACAGAGGCAAGGCACAACCAACACAAAATCCACCTCAAACAAGAGGGGTAGGCACTTAGCCAACAAACACCAATCACCTCACACTTGAGGGATTCCAACACAAACTCCACCTCTCACTAGAGGGAGCTAAACACAATCTCCACCTCTCACTAGAGGGAGCCAACCACAACTTTCACAATCACCTCACAATAGAGGGATACAAATCAATCTCCTCTCACTAGGAGGATATCACAATGAAGGAAGTTACAACTTGGTTGTCTATTTCAACCACAAACCAATTTTCTCACAAATCAAAATCCTAATAGATAGATAGATATGATAAGCTCAAGTGAGAAAATAAAGTGTTTGGAAATGAAAACAACAAAGAAAAACATTTGAGAAAATCACAAGATAGATATTGAAATAGAGATCAAAAACCAATTCCCAAATACTCTCTTTTTCTTTGAATTTTCTAATACTTTAAAACAAATGAAGATAGATCTTTTGAACCCAAAACTCTTTTGAAAACTTGCTGTTTAAACACTAGAGAAGTAGAAAATTTTTGCTCTAAAAACTTGTTGAGAAACATCTCTCAAATGGGGTATTTATAACCCCCATAAAAATTCTGCCCGTTGGCAGCTGACAAGGTCAGTTTTGACCTTCTGGTCGACCGGCCAACGGTCAAAAAATCGACCATTGAGCCTGCCGGTCGACCGCCCGGTCGACCGCGCCCAGAACCAGAGAGCAACAGGCTCTATGGCCAGTCGACCGCCCGGTCGACCGGGCCAACCGAGAGGGTTGATTTCAGTCGGTCGATCGCTCGGTCGACCGGCCAAAACAAGCTGGCCTACGTGCACGTCCTTGTGCACGTCGGTCGACTCTGGGTCTGATCGACCGGCCCCGGTCGACCGCCAGAGCCTGACAGAGCAATTTCAGAACTTAAAACTTGGGTTTTTATTATCAATAAATCTCATAAAATCTCTAAAAATCCACAAAAATAAGTTCATGTTTTATCTTTGAAATACAAACTTGTTTGAGTAAAAATCAAACCAAGTTACAAACATTTTGAACTATTTTTGTGACTTACAAATTTTGCCGAAAACCAAAATCCGTATTTTTCAAAACTTGAATTTTTGAAATGAAAAATGTTTTGTCTAAAACTCATCCAAATACAAAAACATGATATTAAAACAACATTTAAGCATTTGTATATGGATATAATTTAATATACATGAAAGATATATATCAATGTTTTTGACTTAAATTCGAAAATAAGTTTTGTTAAAATACAAAACCTAAACTCATGAAATAGACTATCAAAACTAAGTTTGTTTAACTACTTGAAGCATAGATGTATATAGAACAAAACTAATATACATTAAACAATGTAAACTTGTTTTGATTCTTCTTCTATTCATGAAAACCAGATCGGTTAAACCAAAAACCGAAAAACCAATAAACATGAAACGTGTATGTGTTGTGAAATTGAGCATATCACACTATCTAATCTTTAACAATGGATCTAAACTAACTATTCTAAAACAAACCGAGATCTTCTTGTAGAGCGCCGTCTCCAAGTCGACTCGATCCAAACGTGATCCACCGAGCTTGACTCCAAACGAGTGCTAGATATGAACTTTGATGCTCGAGCTCTTGAATCACAATGTGAAAGCTCCAAAACACCTTTGTTGAAGCTAATCACCTACTAATATCTTGGTTAAGTATCTGAAACTAAACATCATAAGATTATAGTAAACTATAACTACATGAGTTAATTATCATCAAAACTAGAGTGGAGAGCCTCTGGGCCAACAAAGATACACCTAAAAGGGGGGAGGGTGAATAGTTGTAGTGCTAATTTAGGACAAAAAGTGTGAAATTAAAACAAAATGCTAACACACACAACGTG